>JANHFL010009696.1:47738-60713 GCA_032468155.1 Oxyrhabdium leporinum | reverse complement strand
CTTTCTCTCTCTCTCTCCCTCTTTCTCTCTCTCTCCCTCTCACACACACACACACACACACAGAGGCTAGAAGGTACCTTGGAGGTCTTCTAATTCAACCTTCTACTCAAGGCAGAACACCTCATACATACTTGTGGGTTTGCAGACATCCCGGCTTTGGCTGCAAGAACTGTAGCAGCCTTCCCAGCCACACACTGCCTCCTCTCATCATCCGATGTGAGGTGGGACGCCCAAGAGAAAGCACCTGCTCTGAGCACACAGCCCTCATGATGGAGCCCTTCCTGGGGAGCAAAGCCTTGGATGGCCTGATCTGTCCTGAAGGCCTCAAGGAGCTCCAGACTTTCCATGTACCTATGCTGGCTGAAGGAGTGCCCTGTCCTTCAGATCCCAATGGGGCCAGCGCCCAGCGGTGGTTGCGGCACTCCGGAAGGGCAGCTGGATGTCCTGGGGCTGCAGACGTGTACCGCAGTGGAGCAGCAATCTCAGTCCCAGTGTGGCCTCTCCTCCGAGGACCGCCCAGAAGTGACGCATCCCCCTGTCATGGGCTGGATGCAGGACCAGAAGTGGAGGGGAAGATGAGCGGGTGGCAGTTTTCCATTTGTCCCCCTCCCGAATGCGTACTCTGTAATACACTTCCCTTAAGTCCAGTTTGGTAAATATTTTTTTTTCCTTTTGACAGGTGATTCAACAAGTTTTTCATAAGGGGGAGTGGGTAGGTATTTTGCACACACATGTCATTGATCCCGTGAAAATCAACACAAAGTCTCACCCTCCCATCTTTCTTTTCTTTAAATAGTATAGGGGTGGCCACTTTTTATTTTGCGGGCTCAATGAATCCCCTGGCCAGGTTGCTCTCTATGTATTTTCTAAGTTCTGCCATTTCCGCTGGGGTCATGGAATACATCTTTGGCTTTGGTAACGTGGCCCCTGGCTCAAATTCAATTGCACAGTCTGTAGGTCGATGGGGTGGGAGGATGTTGCATTCCTCCTTACTCAGGACCCCGGACAGCCCCAATTGTCAGGAAGCTGTTTGCTGATTTAGAGATTCAGGTTAATGTCAGCATTCCAACTAACCAACTCCAACTCAATAAAGTCCAAGACAGACAGTTCCTCAAAGTTCCATTTTATTAGAGTTGTCACATTGGCACATCTGGGAAAACCCGAATCTGAGAGTTCCAGGTTTTCCCATCCCAAAAGAGAATTCAAAGATCCATCCCCTGCGCCCATCAGTCCATCATATGGTCCAATCAATTCTTCGTTTCACTTAGAGACATCTCTATCCAGGTGCAGGGTAACATGTCCTTGACTCATTGATATGTCTACTCATTTACTCCACTCTGAAATCCCCCCTCCCAAATTCTCAGGCACTAAATGTGGCAGCTTGGAAGTTCCCCTGTAAAATATGGCTTCCAAAGCTGACACAATGATGACAAAAATATTATAGAAATCCCACACCACTTTACAAAAACTTCAAGAACAGGGATATTAATTAATTGTGACCCAATGAGATTTATCCTTATATTGTCTAAAAGTGAGGTATAAATAGCACTTTATAACCCTTCAGTGCTACTTGCTGTTTTTATTTATCCAGTGCAGTGTTTTTCAACTTTGATAACTTTTAAGATGAGTGGATTTCCACTCTCAGAATTCTTTAGAAGTTTAAGTCCAAATATCTTAAAGTTGCCAGGACTGTAAATCACTTATCCACAGGCTACAGATTATTTAAAAGTAAATTTATAAAAGTACAATTTTTGTTACAGTTTTAATGATGCCAATAACACCACAGAAAAAAATGTCCATTAGCAGGACTTGTAGGTATATCTTTTCACAGCAAAGCTGTTTTTCCTTTTCTTAAGGACTCACAAGTTCAGCTAAGTAAATTATTAACTGAATTTCTGAATGCATAAAGTGAATCAAGCTAAAGAATGGGAACATGCCTTGGGCAACAAATGTACTTAAAATATACACCCACCTTCTCACTCTGCAGTGTCATCCAAGATTCAGAATCTTAAATCCTAAACCAATTGTTAATTCAACAACAGCAACCTATATGCCTCTTGATGCTGATGAAAAAAACAGGGACTACATACATTGTGTGACTCTAATATATTCAAGAGACAGTCATCATCATTACTACCAACACATTCAAAATAAGATTTGCCCAAAAGGGAGGGGGAAAAAGGAGAACACAGTCCTATGTTCTATGATTCATGCATTTTGAAAGACCAGACTTGTGGCATAATCCAATACCAGATTCTATCTGATAAAAATATTGTTCTGTCCAGTGTCCTGATGTTTGAACAAATGCAGAAACGTAGCCAAGTCAATTCCAAAAGACATTGGCTGGTGTAAATTTCTTCTTAAAAGAAATTCTTCTCAAAAGTAAGGTTTCCAGTCAAGTACAGTTACCAAGTGAATGCCTTGGATGGCATCCAATTAACTTTGGTATTCTTTCTCAAGTTAGTTATTTTCTGAAGGAATACAAAAACAATGCAGTATGCTGGCAAAAAGTGAAAGTTATGGAACAAGTCAGAAGAAATGTTGCAAACTATATGAACATGAAAGGTACCTAAAACTTACTAGTGCCAGTGGAAGGAATTACAACTATTACTCTTCGGTAGAGATGAAGTGGCCAGTCGGGTAAAAAAAAAAAAAATTACAAACAGAACCAGCAAAGTGAATAAAGCTATTGAAAATATTATTGTATATCTTGAATAGATTAGAAGGATGAAATCACAGTAAACCGCTTTGGGCCCCAGTATGTTAAAAAACAAGCCAAAGGTTGCTAATCGATGAAAATCAGTTAATGAGCAATTTCCAAAAGTGATTAGAAAAGGAAGTATGTGGACTTAGTGTCTTTCGAATGTGTGACTGCAGTTTGAGCAAAGTGGCTACTCTCTCGTGTTCCAGTTTCTAAACCTGTCAGAAGGGGCTGTGTAGAGAGCAGCAGTCCTTCCACCACTGTTGACTCTGCTTTTCACAGCGCTTTTTTATGTCTGCCATTTGTTCCTCAAAACTTAACATTCTGTGACAGAAATCAGGATGTGCATTTTTAAATGTGGAATTATAACTATGTATTTGTTCACCTACCCCAATCTTTGTCAGGTAATAGATTCTGCATTGTCATATTTTAGGTTGAATCTTGATATGAATCACCGTTAATCTCAGTTAACAGGTTAACCGACTACATGGACATAATCATGTCATTCTCTTTGCAAAGCTTTGGAAATGTTTTATCTTGGCTGTCTTCTGAGATGTTTTTTCAGCTTCCAGTCTAGTTTATTATACTGACATTTTTTAAGCAATCTTTCATTCAAGAGCTAGCTAATCCAGCCTGGATGTTTTGTCTGTCTGTAATGACTCCTCTAATGAGGAGAATTTGGAATCTCTTTAGGATCAAGATTGGCAGAAGAGCTTGGCATCCCTCTTCTAAAAAGCACATAGCTAGAAGTAACGAAATGATTGAAAACCTCTTCCTTTGATATAAAAAGAGAGAAGATTATGAAAGCTTCTGGAATAAAAAAAGGAGTAAGCCCCTCCCTCCCATTAAGTGCTCAGAAGAACAGAATTTCTCCAGCAAAATAATTAGATAATATATTTGAGATATACCCTGCTTTGCATATACCCTTCCTTCAATTTTTCATAGGGTTGCTTGCACAATTTCTTGCTTGAACATATTATGGTTTCCTTCATTTATTCCAAGCCATGTACTATGTCTCTTGGGCCAACTTATGATCACCTCCTCTTAGCTACTCTTTAGAATATACTTTTGCTTAAGTACTCTGAGAACAAACCAGCTTTGAACTATAGACCTTGCTAGTAAGTGGCTATTAATCTAGGACATTCTGTTATAGGTTTTTCTCACTGCTAAACTTCCTATGCCAAGTTCCTGTAGCCATAGGAAACATGAAACTACTGTATATGCCTTCTCAGCTTTTCTAAATCAAACAAGACTGAATGCATGCTCCCATAGGGAACTTTCTATCTATTACTATTCAGACAATAAGGCTTAGATTGTTATAAAATACCTGACCTAAATAAAAAAATATATAACTGGTGGACTGATGATCAAAGAGATTCATCAAGAGATCTATCTTATTTTTACTTTTGTGAACTAATTTTCCTCAGAAAGCCAAAAATCAAGCCATCCTTTCTGCCTTTAATGACTTATCAGAAGTTGATATTCAGTGGCATACTTCCACTCAGCCTAAAGATTAATACAAGCCACTGACAGGCTTATCATTTTTACATATACCTCACAGCAAAGTATATAAAGCTGGTAACTATCCAAAGAATCTCTGAGGAATCTGATCTTGTCAACAGACAAACTGATCTGTGATAGACTGACTTGATTTACAGATTATGATCCCTATCTACTTGTTGACTGGGCATACAAATGAAGACTATAAACTAGATTGGATTCATTCATTGCACTAAGTGATATGTTTATTTGTAGATATACACAGTGTATAAACTATACATTTTTTCCTTCTAAAACATGATTTATGCTTAGTGTTCAACAAATTATACTTAAAACAATTTGTCACTTAATGCATTAAAATCCAAACCACTTAATCATAATGCCTGTATGCTACTATTGATCCAGCTTGCCTTTAATAATAGTTGTGGGGAGACTGAAGAATTTGGCAGTTATTTGCTAGGTTGCTATAAGAAAGGGGTAGGTAGGCTTGAAAAGCCAGGTTTCCTACATCCCTGTGATTATCACATTTCTGAAATGATCTATTATGGATTGGTACAAAAAAAAACAACAACACCTCCTTACATTTTTAAATTAAAAAATTGGGGAACAAATAGCTCTGAAATACACATTTGAGGTAATGAAACAGGTGCTCCATATTTAGTTGCATGGAACTAAGCTTAGAACTTAGAATAACTTCATTGTCACTTTGAATGTACACTAATCGGCATACATTAAAATGAAATTTTGTTCCATACAGCTCTCAAAGGGTCATCACCTCCAATATGCACTACATAAACATGACAAAATAAATAAATAAACAAAGAAAGAAAGAAAGAAATACAAAATTATGCACACACCTACATATATTATATGACACAGAGAAACAACACAATCTAGGAAACATAGCTGCTACAGAATCTGCTAGTCCTACTAGAAATACTTTGAAACCTCCTCCCAGAGGGGAGCAACAGAAACAGACCGTAAAATGGGTGTATGCTGTCTCTAACAATGCTTTGAGCTCTAAGCACATAAGCGCTTCTGAGCAGTATCTTGAATAACAGGAAGTGAGCTTCCTATAATCTTCTTGGCTGTCCTGACCACTCTCTGTATGGACTTTCTATCTGAGGCACTGCCGCCACCAAAGCAAACAATGATACAGTTTGTTAAAATGGTCTCAATTGTGTCTCTGTAAAAAGCTAGCTAGTAACTTTCCTGCTCTTTCAATGTCTTGAAAGACCCCACTGAAGAAGGCAGATTATGATGCATGAAGCTGAAGGAGATAGAATTATGACCCCCCCTCCCCCCAAGGTCTGCCAGCAAGACCAGAAGGGGAAGCAAAAATGGAATGGTGGGATTTCACCAACTCAATTGTTTAAATCTACGTTTAAACGTAACTTGACATGAATTTTCATTGCAAGTTATTATCATTCTGACACAGAATAAACTTTCAGATGAACATGTCTCAAACTGACTCAGATCAGAAACTGATTTTCCTGTCTCTAGCTGTTACCACATCCCTGGATGCTAACACTATGCAAATAATGATGCTTCTATTTCTGCTTCTTTTGCCTGCATTAGATCTATTATCACTTCTATTGGGTGACCTGTACTGTTAGTATGAAGACAAGAGTAACCTTCTGTAGCATCATTGAATTACACTATGATATACACTATGTATTTATAACAAGGTGCACTTCTTTTGCATTATACTTTTACATGGTGGTTATTCTTAGCAATTTGCCAAAACTGGGATTGACGGCACTTTGACAGCTCAAGAAGTAAAAATTCAGAAGTCTGAAATCATCAGCTTTGGAAATGTTTAGGGAGAAGCAGTTGAGCAAAAGCTATCACTGCTCTCTAAAGCTGCTTTACAAGCTCAGTGAAAAACTCTGCTTGGGAAAGAGAGAGAGAAAGAAAGAAAGAAAGAAAGAAAGAAAGAAAGAAAGAAAGAAAGAAAGAAAGAAAGAAAGAAAGAAAGAAAGAAAAGGTTTAATTTCTTGCATTATCTCCAAAAATGCTACCCAGTGCTCTAACTACTATACTCAGTGGCGCACTATGATTCAATTATCTTTTGTTCCTGGTGAAAAGCTACACGTTACTCTCACCTGTGCCTCCTGTAACGGCACCAGGACCTTCTGGACACACATTTCAAGATCCCGAATATAATCCTGTTCAGTCTGCAACAGTTCAGCAATGACTTTTGCTCTCTTCTCCAGCATTCTTTGTTCTGGGTTTGGTGTGGTGGCTGCGGGAGGTGCCAACTCCGGTGATGTTGACTGGGATGTTAGCAGAGTCATTTCTGAAAGAGAGCAGGGCGATCAGGACAGAAACTCTGAGCCAGCAGCTCAATATAAAGCAGCAAAAGGTAACTGGAAGGCTCTCAGCCGAATCCAACTTACACAAGACCATCAGCTGGCATTTAGCAAATAAAAGGGTCTTTTAGTCTTGAACAGCCTCTTCGCATAAGCTGCACTACCCACATATTTCCTGCCTTCTCCCACTTGTGATTAGTCTGAGGATTTCAGTAAGTGATGATTGTGTTAGTAGAAACAATTAATTAGGATAGAGAATGAAAATTGTCCTCTAGCCCTTGACATTGGCAAAGGCCAAGTATCAGAGACAGTTTGACAAGATTTACAATGGGAAGTTTGTACAAGGTTTTCCATCTAAGGTCCATAGGTAACAAATATGTTTTAAATCAAGAGGTTTTTAATGTATTTATTTAAAATATTTATATAGCTGCCCAAACTCTGGATAGCTCTCATAACTCCCCCCCCCCGTACATTTACAATAAAAATATTGAAATTTTAAAAAATATTAAAACCTGGCACCTATAGCTAAACTTTCAAATGCAGCCCACAAGTTCATCTAATCAATTTCACTCTATCCCTTGGCTTTAGGGAAAAGCCAGCTCTTAAGTGCTTTTTGGAAGGTTAGAAGGATGGGCCTGCCAAATTTCAGGGGGAAGATGTTCCATAAGGCTCGTTTCCTAGGTTCAATATGATGGCAATAGTTAAGGAAGGATAGTAGGAGCATGCCCAACCTGTCTGATCTGGAAGGGTAGCCAGGTGTTCTTAGGGAGAGGTGGCCCTGCAGAAAACCTGGTCCCATGCCATATATGTTAAAGCTTATTGAACTGCACTCAGAAGGAAACTGGGAACCAGGGGTTTAATGTGGATTGTAATGTGGATAAACCTAGGAATAACCATCACTGCACATTACACCACATTTTGGACCAGCTTTAACTTCTGGGTGGTCTTCACAGGAAACCCCATGTCGAGTGCATTGCAATAATCCAAATGTGCAGTGACCAAGGCTTGAGTGACTATGAACAAGACCTCAGAGTCCAAAAATGGGTGCAATTGGGGTATAAGATGCATATTTGCAAAGGCCTCCCCTGTCACAGCTGCCACCTGTTCCTTGAGCAAAAGCTGTGAATCTAAGATCTCCAAACTGTGCACCAGTTCAGTCCAGAGGAATGGCACCCCTTCTAGAGTCAAAGATAGACTATCACTTGAGCCTGGCCACTGAATCTTGCCAGGGTTGAGTTAAAGCCAGTTCCTCACATCCAGACCGCTACAGTCCCCTGGCACTCAGCCAGCACTGCAAGAGCATCACCTATCTGGCAAGGGTGAAGATGTATGGATATCATCAGTGTATTGATGATACTGCATCCCAGGCCACCAGATGACCTCCCCTAGTAGTTTTAGGTAAAAGTTACAAAGGAGAGGTGATGGACCTAATCCCATAGTAGGGCTCCCCTAACAACACTGACTAGAACTCGCCATAAGGGATGATAATCTTTGCAAAGCACATATTTACACTGATCTTATTTACCATAGAAAATACAGATTCATGTGGAAAATAAGAGAAATGTCTTTAAAATCCTCTGGATAGATGGAGTCTGACCACAGCTAAGTTTGGTGTAGTATTTAAGGTGCTCACCTAGAAACAAGGAGGCTATAAGTTCTAGTCCTACCTTGGCCATGAAAGCCAGCTAAGTGACTTTGGGCCAGTCGCTCTTCCTCAGCCCAACCCACCTCACAGGGTTGTTGTTGTGGGTAAAACATGAAGGAAGAGTATTTTGTATGTTCATTGCCTTGTGTTACTTATAAGGCAATAAAGATGAGATGAAAATCTAATAATAAATAAGTAGCACCAGACTAAGTACTGTATGTCACTCCAATTTTTTTAAATATACCTAGATATCATTTACTTTATTTTTAATTAAAATTGTAGTTTAATGACTGACAGTTACTGAAATGCAAGTAGAATGTAATGAATTTAAAAAACAACATATTCACCTATCCATATTTTGTTCATTCCATGCAACACAGTAAGTAACCAATAAGTATTTTAAGTGCTGTACATGATAATTTTTAAAAGAAAAGTAAATTGAGGAAAGGATATGAGACAATAGATCTGTGATGGCGAACCTATGGCACGTATGCCAGATGTGGCAAGCAGAGCCCTCTCTCTGGGCATGTGAGCCGTTGCCCCAGCTCAGCTCTGCTGCGCGTGTGCGCCTCCCGTTGGCCAGCTGGTCTTCGGGTCTCTGTCGCACGCGCCTGAGTGGGGGGGCACACATGCGGGACTCATGCACGTGCATGGGAGCAGGGCGCACGTGCAGGGGTCGCACGTGCATGCACAGGGGGTGGGGCGCACGCATGCGCATGGGGGCACACATGCGTTGTATTTGGTGCCGAAAAGGTTAGCCATCACTGCAATAAATGTATTTATTCTTAACTCAGCAGCAGTTATTTTTCAATTCAATTCAATGGAACTGGTCTATGGATCCATTGTAGCAATAAAAACAAATCATAAAAATGAGAAAGGATCAAAAAAATTTAGGGGTGTTCAATTCTGCCTTCAATGTTCCTTATTTTTTCATTCCAAAAATGAAATCAGGCACTGTAACAATATATCGCACATTTTCATCAATGGAAGCAGCACAATCCTTATTTGTTACTATGCTAGAATGGGACAGATGGATCACTATTGTGTTGACGTCTGCTCGTCTAGACCTAATGAAACACTGCTGCTGTCTGGGAGATTCGAGATAATGGGAAAGTGTAGACAAGAATACTCTTTTCATAGCAACATACTGAAGAGAATACTACCTCAGCTCTGAAACTGCTTGGAAATCTCGTTTGATTTTTCAGCAATTTGTGTGCAATGGGCATTAAAAGAATGCAAAACTATCCCATTGCCATCCTGAGAACAATAGTTAGTTGTTGTTGTCAGGCTTGAGTGCAGCAATTAATGTTAGGGTTTTTTTTTAATAATTTTAATTAAATCTTTAAAGAACAATAACAGGAACTAATACAAACCAAATTAGAACAGAAAGGCAAAAAAGAGAAATAATAGAAAAAAGTGAAAAGTGTAATAATAAAATAAAAAAGAAAAAAGTTAAAGATATAAAGTTACAAAGAAGTAGCTTCTGATATTCTTCACTGCAGTTACAAATATAATTATATTTTAAGTATATTTTATTATTATATTTTAAATATTTTATATTTTCAGTTTGTCTGTCATAGCAAGTTTTGTCAATTTCATTATTCCACCATGGTGGATAGTGTCCAATCTTTCTATCTCTTTGCATGTGGTACTTTGACTTAGAACCTGTCATTTAGAGACCATTTAACATTGCGAAATGTTATGGAAATTGGGAGTTGTGACCCAGTCCTCACCCGCCTCCATGGTCACATGATCGCACTTCAGCTGTTTGGCAATACAGCCACATTTATAGCTGGTTACTTCTGGTTTTAGGCAAAACTGATAATGGGTCCGCTTGATGACCACAGCGCTTAATAATCGCCAGAAAAAAGGTCGTAAAATCAGGTTGGTCATGTCCCAACATTTGACCCTAACAGGCTGACTCAAATTATATTTCAAATTCTGCCTTACTTTTCTCCATGCCATAAGTCTTTTTATCCATTTTGAATCTTTCTGATAACTGTAAATTCGAAAACCATTGATAACTGTATTTTCTGCTGTAATTGCTTTCTTGATTTAATCCTATATTTCCCTTGATTTTCTAATAATTCCCGGGATATCACCCATTTGTCTTTGCCTGCGTCTGTAAAATGCTTCTTGTGCTGAGACCCAGAGGTGTTTTGGATGCAACCAGGGTTTATATCTATTTCATATTCTCAATATGGCACATCTAATAAAATGATTTTTAAAATCCACATTACTTTTATCATGCCATAATTATCTATATCATCCAAATCCCAGGTTATGATCTTGTAACTCTAAAAGTCGCTTGTTTCACAGCAACATACATTCCTTCATCCAGACCAAACAACAAACTGCAAAATACATTTTCCAATCCAGTAACCCCACTTCTCCTCTTTGCTTTGCATCCTGTAATACCTTATATTTAACTTATAAATAAAGTTGTATGTTAAGTGTGTTTTTGTCATTATTTATGGTATACTGATTTTTATCACAGAAATTCTCCCTAATGACAATTTCTCCCACCTTAACATATTCTTAATTTCATGTCTTAACAGTTACTTTGAAATAATATAAATTCATATTTGTCATAAAAATACCTAAGTACTTTACATTTTTCTCAATTTTAATACCAATTTTCTCCTATCAGTTCTATTTCACTTTCTAATTTCATAATTTATCTAATTTCTTTGATTTATAATTGCTAATCTCTAAACTTGCTAGCAAACAAAAGTCCTTCAGTTGTCCCATTAATGTTTCCACTCTCTCTACTTAGTTCTTGTAAGACTAATACCAGTTCATCCACAAACACCCTTAATTTATAGGTTTCTTAATTCCCCTGATTCTCGAATCTTGTCCTATGTCTCTATTTAATACTAATCAGGAACTAAAATGAACAAGACTAGAGACAATGGCATCCTTATCTTGTCCCTTTTTGAATCTCAAAAGGTTTTGTTAGTTCTCCATTACAATTATTTCTGATTAAATGGGTAAATCTTACCCATTTAATAAATATCTCCATGATTCATGTTCCAGGACTCTTTAACAAAACAAATTCAAATTGTCAAAGGCCTTCTCTACATCTAAGAATATCAATGCAGCTTATTTTTTAATGTTGCTCCAAATACTTTAGCATATCCAAAATATTCCTAATATTATCTTATTAAGTATTAATGCTTATTAGCCTCCTCCCAGCTATCAGGAATGTTTTCATTCTGTAAAATAATATTGTTTGTTGTAAAAGCTCATCCTCAAAACATTTATAGTAAGAAGCTGGCACTCAATATGGAACAGGTGCTTTCCCTGTTTTAATCTTTTTAATAATTTTTTAAAATTTAATGGATAATTTGGAACTTGTTGATAGATGAAGATTAAAAATGATGAGTCAAAGGAATGTACTTATTTTACTGAAAGACAGACCTTTTTCAAGGTTACAGTTTGGATTTCAAAGGTTTGGCTACTATTGTTCATAAGGGGGAGACAGGTTTTCTATCACAAACAAGTGTCTTTAACTTTACAACAAAAAATGGCCCTTTTACCTTGAGATTGAATCAGATGCTAATTTTTATAGGGCAACTTCTATTTTTATGTTAACAGTGAGAGATGGAGATACAGTTGGAATTATGCAAAACAAATTCTGAATTTGCAAATAAATACAGAAAACCCTCAGCATATAAATTAGGGAAAGTAATATCAAAAGTCTCAAGAAGTAATAACAGATTAATTCCAATATGCAAAAAGGGTTGCAATAGCACTATTCTACTTTATATAAAGGTCAAGTTTTTCCTCGGGGAAAAAGTGGATGAATTAAGCAGAATTTAACGATTACAGAGAATCAGAGGCAACCTTTGAATTGACTACAGCCGTAAGGAAGTGAATGTGAAGGGATTTTTGAATATGATCGACTTTATTTCTTTGAAGAAACAAAGAGAGAAAACAGAGCGTCTACCAACATGCCTGAGCAAATGAACTTTCGCAAGATGCAGCCCATTTGGAGACGAACGCGTTGCCCTTGTGTTAGGACATGAGTGAGGGACTGGCACCCAGTGGCGCGGCCACGAACAAAAACTACGAGGTATTCCTCCCCTCGAACGACGCCAGGGCTTCTGGCCTCCCATCACTGGGAGATCTTACGGGAAGCGCAGCAAACACAAGTGGTGCATTTGCGCCTTCCAGTACGCGCCGCTAAGGCTGCAGCCCGGACTTCTTCCCGGGCCGGCTGGGAAGAGGGGAGAAAGGAAGGCGTGGCCTCGCCCAAAAGGTGCGCGCAGCAGGTTCCACGACTGGATCGAAGCAACTTCAGCCCCCCCCCCTCCCCCGAGCACGGAGCCCTAACCCAGCCAAACGCCTCCTCCGATCCTACCTGCCATCACCTCCCTACGCTTCTCGCCCAGCTGAATGCAGAGGCCATCCTGTCCTCACTGGCGGTTCCAAACTGGAGCCCGTCTCTGGTAAGAAATCGAGGGTAGCCAGCAGACCCCTAGAGCCGTAGCTCTTCGCTCTTCGTTTATTAGCATCTCAATGGCTCTGGGGAGGGAGAGGCTATCTAGATCTGGAGCAACATCAAAGCCCGGAGCTGGGAATATCCGGCCGTGGACACGGCCACCTCAGTTCTTCAGATCCGATGCTCCTTTCCCCTGAAATAAGGCCTCGGGGGTTGTCGGATAACAAGTTTTGATATCCGATGGGCAGCGCTGGGCGAATGCAGATCGTAACAGGGAAGAGGTAAGGGCCACATTCGGCCAGCCGCGCCCCCGCTGTATTAAGTTGCACAATTTAATACAGCTGGGGCGCGGCCGGCTAGACCAAAACAACAG
>JANHFL010009696.1:24140-41184 GCA_032468155.1 Oxyrhabdium leporinum | reverse complement strand
CTCTCCCTCTCCCACCCTCTCGCTCCCCCCCCCTCTCTCTCTCTCTCTCGCTCTCTCTCTCTCTCTCTCCCACTCTCCCTCTCCCTCTCTCCCTCCCGCCCGCCCTCCCCCCCTCCACTGGGCAGAGGGTGACAAAACACTTTTAGTGCAACTATGCCCTCACCACTAACTTAAGAGGCAGTCTGTCTATCATCCATCTGTCTCTACGTTTATCCATCCTTCCATCCATCCATCCATCCATCCATCCATCATCCATCCATTTATCTACTGATCATGAATGAATGATATCCTTGACAACTCTTGCATAAGCCAACAAATCCTGTCACACAAATAATCGGTTTATTTTTTGGTGTAGAAACATTTGAATGTAAGAATCTGTAGTTGTCGTGGCACTGAGATTAAGACCCAGAATGTGGGATGTTTCAGGTTCTCTTAAAATAAAGTATTACTTTCTACACCACTCTGGTCTGGAAATGTAGCCCACGCATTTGAAAGCTCAGATTCAGTTTCTTCTATACCAGCGGTGTCCAACTTATGTCATCATGGCAGCGTCACGTGATGTATCGTGACTTTCTCCCCTTCACTAAACCAGGCATGGGCATGGCCAGCTCGTGATGCATCTGGCCTGCAGGCCACGAGTTTGACAGCCCTGCTCTATACCTTTTCTAATTATCATAAAAGAGCTTCCACTTCAGAAAGTCAGAAACTCTTTAAATCTAGACTTGGAAGCAAACGGGAAAGGCTAAGGAAAGGCTAAGGAAAACTTGGTTTATCACATTTCTTATAATCTTAATACAATTTAGACAGATTATGGAACAAGAGACTTTAAAGTGTTAATCAGGCTCTAACTTTCTTCTTGAGTTCTCCAAAGTCCCAAGAATGTTTTTCCCCTTCCACCTTCTAAGGCTGATCATACCTGCCTTACCCATTCTTAGTTATCTGTCCTTAACTACGTTTATTGAAGTTTTCAGCCAGGCCAGACCAATTTTCAGTTTACTTTCTTGGATCCCTTTAATTTTTTAAAACCAACTTAAGGATCTTTTAGCATTCCTCTTGAATGAATCAAATTTCTGGCTGTATCTTTTCTTTAATCCTAATGGTTGAAAGCCAACTGCAAAATTAACATGTTCATTATTGGCCTGCGTGAATTTGAGGGAAAGGGATGAGCAGTACAATTATAACTTGAAATGTTTATCTTTTAAATTACAAAATGTTGGCTTCTCGCTTGCCAGACTCATTCAGATAGTTATCTCACTATAAAAAGCCTGGCAGGATATTAACAAAACTGATGACACTCAAGAAACCAACTGAATGCTACTAAATGAAGAGTATTGCCAGGAAAACTTTGTGCCTCTGCTTGTTTTGAGTTTTTGCTTGTTTTCTGCTTTCCAAATATCTGAAAAATATTTTGCCTTTACCAAGATATCAGCTGATATACATACCATCAACTATCAAATAGAAAAATTATTCTGTTATGTTTTAAAATTACGATATTATTTAAAAAAATATTGTAACTTTAAGTAAAACTAAAGGCAAAGTATTCCTGCTGCAATGGAATCAGACATTAGATAAGTTTTCTATTACTTATTTCATTCCAAAATGATAAAGACTAACAGTTTCTAAGATGTGCTGTATCACTAGCTAAATGGTTACGCAGAAATTACCAATTTTTGCTCTCTTATAGCAGGGAGACCAGGCACAAGACATCATTTTTTTTATTTCTGGGTACACCATCATGTGGGAATTTTTAAAAGTCTGGTGAACAGAACAGAACAGAACAGAACAGAACAGAATAGAATAGAATAGAATAGAATAGAATAGAATAGAATTTTCCATAAGTACAAATGGACACACAAGGAATTTGTCTCCAGTGCATAAACTCTCAGTGTACATACATTCAACAAGTGATAAATCATGATCATAATCATTATAAAATACATTTGTCATAAGTCATAGGATGTAACACTTAGTGAGGATCATAGGATATTAAATAAACAATCAACATAAATCATACTAGGATACTAAATAAAACAATATAAATCATAAGATACAAGCAACTAAGTTATAGTCATAAGAAGATAAGAAAACAGGTAATAGGAAAGATGAGAAGAATAATAGTAATACAGCTCTACCAGGTAGTTTGACAGTGTTGTGGGAATTAGTTGTTTAGCAGAGTGATGGCATGGGGGGAACGGGGAGAAACTGTCCTTATGTCTAATTAATATTACAGTGGTAATACTACCAAAAATTACACATAAAAGTGACTGCTTGCTTGCTTATGTTCTATCAGATTAGTGTCAACTGTTAGCAACCACAACAGTTTTCATCAACTTCTTTTTCTGCTGTGATGATTTGAAAACAAATTTGAATAACAGACTTCTTTTCTTTTTCCGTTTGAAACATTTTGCTGCTTATCCAAGTAATTTCTTCAGTCTCAATGAAGATTCTCAGTCATCCAGGTAGCAAAACATTTCAAACAAAAAGAAAAGAAATCTGGCTGCCATGATTCAACTTCCAGACCAGTTTATCTGGATGACTAAGAATTTTCATGAACAAATCTGAATAACTTATATTAAAGGGCAAGAAATATATATGTGTAATGAATGCCTTATACCCAAATACTGTGCTATCTTTGTTATATCTCTCCTAGGTATAAAATAAATGTCATTCTTTGTTACTTTTTTCTGTGTGTGTGTGTGTGTCCCAAGTAGTAAACAGTATGATCTTCTGATAGAAAGTGTCCAATTCCAATTTTAAGTCCTTAAGTAGCCCAGCAGTTTTATAAATTTATAAGAAGTAAAAGAAATGCTAATTAGATCTTTCCACACAGTTGTCTTTATAGATATGAAGAAGTATATGATTATGTAGGCTTTCCTGTAATATGGAAAAATGAAATTCAAATATCATTTAAAGCCACATTTAATTTAATGTTATCATCCTTGAAATTTAAGTTTTAATATTTTATTCAACAATTGACTCACTCAGTTTCATAATTATATAGAGAGCAGTTACATATACCCAAAAATATGTACACCAACTACAAGCAGCAGCAATTTGTGATCAGAGAGTTATTAAAAGACATGGTGGCATAGTGGTTAGAATGCAGTATTGCAGGCTAAATCTGCCAACTGTCAGTAGCTTCATTCTAATCAGCTCAAGGTTGACTCGGCCTTTCCTCCTTCTGAGGTCAGTAAAATGAGAACTCAGTTTATTGGGAACAATATGCTGATTCTGTAAACTGCTTAGAGGGGTTGTGAAAATTATGAAATAGTATATAAGTCTAAATGTTATTGCTATTTCATTATAGCTTATATAGTATATAATTTCTATTTATATATACTTCCTCTAAAATTAGTTTCTACATATTGGAGTATGAACTTCTTCCAAAATTGGTTTCTACATATGTATTTTCCACACTTTAGTGACTGATTTAATTTCTACATGATTCCTGGTTCATTTCAAAAAATTCACTTCTTAATCTTTTCTTCTGACAAGTATGACAGGTGCCCCAAGAGTGATGGTCATATTTGCTAGCTGATGTTAAAAATAAGTAGTCTATCATGGAGCTGACTTTTCTAATTGGTATCTCATTCCTGACAGCTGACGCAAATAACCTTTGTAAGCATAACCTGCTAGGCGGGCAATGAGCTCTTGCCAGCTCAGGTTTAATGACACAAAAGATATCAAACTGACATCGCAGCCCAGCCTACAGTCCACAGATACCAAAATATTTAGATTAAAGTCAAATTACATGTGATGATGGTAGCCAGGATTAGACCGTTTATGACTCTCCCAGACATTACAGTCATCCACATTGTAAGTTTGATGTATGCTTAAAATTTGAACAACTGAATGCTTGAAATATAAAAATGCTATCCTGAGAAACATGCACTTGCAAATGTATTTAAGGTAGGGTATGACTACTGTACAGCCATCGCATCCTATAACTGTTGATTGTGCATACTGCTGGATATATCAAACTCACAGTGGATGCATCCTGGCATTTACAAAAAAGAACCTCACTTTTTAATGATAAGTTCCATTTCAGTGACTGGAATAAACCTGTCATGAAGTAGCAAAATACGGCTTAGCTAACTAGATCCTTTTGAAGGGACTGAAAGGCCAAGGAACCGAATATTCATATAAATAACTCCTTTTTTCATGCTACTTCAACTAAGCCAATGTCACTTCTTATAAGTGTATCTTTTTTTGCCCTCACTCCATTAGCATGATGTCCAGTCAAATTCTTCCTTATCTAACTAAACAAGTAAGCCAACGAATAAGATGGATGACCTTGAATCATCTGAACAGTTCCATTTTATGATTTCCAGAGAAGACGTGTGCTTTTTCCTTTGCATTGCTTAAAAACACCTTCAAGGGTTTGCCTGTGAAGTCACAAATTATTTTCAAAGTCAATACAGAGTTGTGTAACTATCTCTCAGTTTTAGTGGCATCCAGCAACTGTTATAACTCCGAACATGGAAGCTGTTTTTGCTTGGCCCAGGTGAGGAAGGGGGAGATCGGTACTTTTAAACAATTCATAGTTTCAAAAGCTGATATTCCTCTTTTCCTAACATCCTGATAAACTTATGTTTATCATGAGCCGAGGTGACGCAGTGGTTAGTGTGCAATACTGCAGGCTATTTCTGCTGCCTGCCGGCTGCCTGCAATTTGGAAGTTCAAATCCCACCAGGCTCAAGGTTGACTCAGCCTTCCATCCTTCCGAGGTGGATAAAATGAGGAGCCATATTGTTGGGGGCAATAGGCTGACTATGTAAACTGCTTAGACAGGGCTGTAAAGCACTGTGAAGCGGTATATAAGTCTAAGTGCTGTTGCTATTGCCATGTTCACTTTTTTTAAAAAATGGACATAATCTTTCAGTATGGAAATCTGCTTTAAAGTGGGCACCATAATACATCATATTTATACTACTCTACTTGATCTTGATCAGAACATCTTTCGTAGATGGCATTAGCAGTGACTTTTTTTTGGGGGGGGAATGAACTCGCGTTATGCTACTTGGCAAACAAAATTGAATTTTATACCATCAAAACCTCATTTCAATAAGATTAGGGCTCGCTGACTTTTTACCAAATCTCTGCATATTGATTCTATAACTTTTAAAAATTATTTATTTGCTTACTTACTTACTTATTAAATTTATATATTACCCATCTCACCATCCAAAGCAACTCTGGATGGCTTACAATATAAAAGAAAAGCCTAAATATAAAAATAATTTAAAATTACAAGAGCTAAATACAGATTAAAAACTAGGAGTTTAGCCATACAAAAGTGCCCTCTTGTCTATCACTGCATCAATCACTATCAGGGTGGAGCCACCAGCCCACCCCAGTCAGGGACCCTTACTATTAAAGTTACCTAACAGATCTTATATTTATTGCAGGTGCAGTTCAGCAGAGATGGAGATCAAGAAGAAACCTGATTGTTGTAGTAATTAATTCATTATCATACTTTTGCTGCTATCTCCTGGAATCCAAAATGAGAACGAGAACTATGTAGTGCTTGTTGTTTTTTATATAAAAAAAATTAGTCTGGAATGAGGTCAGGAACAGTTCTTGTTGCTGTTATAAAGCACACCTTGAAAAATTCATGATGGAATTGCATTGAGATTCAGTATGCATAAACAGTGAACGGCTTAAGTGCTCATTTCAAGATTTTAATCCGAAAGGGAGGAAAAAAAAAATGTCACTATAGAAAAGTCCAATTTTCTTTCTTTCCTGGAAATGATGATGCTGATCATGATTTTGCTCATTAAAGAAAGAGAAAGGAATAAAGATTCCAGTTGCGTTGGAATGCTTGCTTCTGAATTTATTTATTTTTTTAAAAAGTAAAAGAAATAGCTACATGTGAGGAGAAGATTACTTTTGAAATGGTCAATCTGCAAACTTTAGACGCTGCCAGTCATGCTGCAGTACAGCTTTCAGATACGTTGGGTTTGCAATTCCTGGGATTTCTATCTATCTATGATCAAAATCTGCTATAAAATCAGGTCACAGGTAACTTGTGATTTCCGTATTCTTTATTGGTAGGATGACTTTTCAGAAATCCTTTATAGTCCTAGAAGAAGGTAAGGATATGCAATGTAACAAATCACAACATGTTTGTGTGCTGTTGTTTCAGAATACTCCATATACCTGTAGTCTACAAATCTTTTGCGCTTGATAATACACTTGATAATCCTTAATGGCGGAGAAGACTTTGTTTTTCCCGCTGTGGAAGGCCACCGCAGCTGCTCAGTTGCTGTTATTGTAGGCAGGCCTTTGGTCGAGAAGCTCAACTTTGATCATGGCAGACAACATTTTCACGATGGACCCAAAAAGGGCAGGGAGACATCCTGCCCTTTCTTATCACGATATATTTGAATGGTGGGAGTCACTTCCAATTCTTCTCACACAAGCCTTAGCCTGCAGGATACCGTTCTTGATAAATCATGCCAAGGTTTTCATAAGGAACTCGGGTTGCACAAAAGATCAAGCATCTTGCTGTGACAGGCAGCATAAATGGGCAAATGTTGGCAAAGTTCACACAAATGAATCAACGCAAAATGACTGGCATATGAGATATCTGTGATTCGCTGACAGGGAGATCCGCTTTGCACGCTGTCAAGGTACTAAACAAAGAAATAAGAGGAAGTTGTTTATTTGACACAAGTTTGTCATCTGCTTTTGCAAATGTACATATTTATTTTTGAGAGGAGTCTATCTGACACCGATTCCTTAGAGGATGAAGCTAATGCTCAAATAGCATAGCATTTAGACTTATATACCACTTTACAGTGCTTTAAAGCCCTCTCTAAGCTGTTTACAGAGTCAGCATATTGCCCCCAACAATCTGACTCCTCAAATGCTTCATTCTTTTCCATTTTTCCTAATATTATTCCCCTAATGTTGATACCACCTGGCTCTTATGGATAAAGAATGCTTTCTGAATAGTCTTTTTAATTACTCCTTGATGTGTTATCTTGTTAAGACTCTGACCTTCATTTGTCAGCGTCTGTGTGCTCCCTTCCACACCTATTTCCTCCTTTTCTCTCTCTCTCTGTTGCAACACATTGCCCATTATTACTTCACTCTCTGCTGTTTAGAGATTGCTTTGTTAATACCCGCAAGTGACTATCTGGGGAAGAAAAAATCAATATCTTTTTATGTAGGCACTTCACCAGAGATGCTTTCTATTTCTGGAATTCTTTCACCAGAATCATCTCAGATTCTCCTCTGACATTCAACTTTTTAAACTAGACTATCTCTCACTGTCCTTTCTCTCCCCCCCACTCCCCGATGGAACAGATTAAGAAATCAGGCAGGTTAAAAACACTTTTTATCACAAAGAGAAATTTGATTAAACAGACCTGAAATGGTGGGAGGTTTGCAAAATGTTCCTCTGTTGTTATAGAACAGGAATCACTGAGTTCCTAGTTTTTTCATCCACTCACAAAAGTAAACTGCTACTGTTTTATATTTATTTTACCACTTGAGTTGTCCAATGATGGTGAGCTTCATTAGTACAATATAATTAAGAGAAGTCATCATATATCATCAGCTATGTGCATATGCTAAACTACATATATAAATGCAAATTTAGATGTTATTGCTATACTTTAAATATCACTATTCTATCTGATCAGAAAATGAACAGTATGCCTGCTCATTTTGCTATCCATATGTTAATGGTTCACTTCCATTCCAAGGTTCCTGAATTTCCTTCATGGACTATTCTCCGTGGAGCAAATATTCTAGGAAGTTATGTAAGATAAGTATTTGAAATATTTGCCCCAAAAGTCCAGCTAACTCACAGAGGTATTCCCACTCATGTGCAAGATCTTTAAAGAGGCCATGCCACTTTCACTCAAGCATTGCCCCAAGAGACCATTCTGATCCTGTCTTCCTTTTCCATTTTATGTATCCTCAGCCACCTTAAGTCCCAGTGGAAAACCTGTATTGAAGTCCAGCTGAGAAAGAAACTCAGAAACTTCCCCCTAATGTACCAGACTGTGGAAAGAGAGTGTGGGAGATTTGTACTTTCATACTTACAAGATTTGGTTAATGTAGTCCTAGAATAAGTCTGATCATGTTTCCTGTCTAATCTAGCTGGATAGGCTGACATCAGTCTTGCAAGTCTGAAAGTACAAATATTCCATCATCTACTTTACAGCCTGATAAATTAAAGAAGTTCCTTTCTGGGTTTCTTTTTCTGCCAGTTATGCCTCTGCAGGGTTCACCCCTTATCTGATTCTTCCCATGTCTTCCCCCATCCTGGTCTTCCAAGGTCATTCCCACGTCCCATTAAAGATTTTTGCTTTTATCTCCAACAACTAGCCCCTTTAAAATTATCTCCCATTCATTGACTGGCAGTGGGTAATGTTTTTAATTTTAAGGGCTGCAAGTGCAAATATTAAGGGAATAGCAGTGGAAATGGAACATTGGCTGGAAAAACACTTCAGAGGTTGCATGCCCACAATAAAATTCATTCATGGATCTACCTTATGGCTTCCAATAGGATTTGCCTGGAGCCATTTACACCCTCTAGCAGGAATACAACTCTGTCTATCTGCTAAAGAAATACAGTGTGCATGTTATTAAATCAGGTTTTACCAATTCATTATCATCAGTTCTCAGAACTTTCAATGCTCTCTGGCATTCTCAAATCAAGGGAAAGGATATTTGCTACAGATGCCCAATTAGAGCTGCCAATCATATTTTGCGCTGGGCACCAAAATGTACTAAGGGTTTTCTCCTCACCCCACAGGTTCCCGACTACATACATTTGGAATAACTGAATATTGAAGAGGGTTGTTGTCAGTAATTCTCCTGAGAATTGGTCCTATATTTTGTAGTGTTTTGATCTTAGATCCAAATTCAGTGCACGCTAGACATAGGACTGGGGAATTTTGCATGATTGTTCAAACATTTAGGGCCATAAAGTATTACTAACATGGCTTTGAGAAGATGCTACAAAGTTTTGCATTTTTATATATTGGTGTGCAGCATGGTTCTGAATTTTTGAAACTAAAGGTCTACATCCAGGGGTGGGATTCAAAAATTTTAGCAACAGGTTCTCTGCCCGGTGTGGCCATGGTGGGCGTGGCCTAGTCAGCCTCCTGCACCATGGTGGGAGGAGGTTTTTGCCCTCCCCAGGCTCTGGAGGCTTTCCTCAAGCCTTCAGGAGGGTGAAAATGGCCTCCCTGGGCTCTGGAGGGCCTCTGAAGGCCTTCCCAAATGTCCAGGAGGCCCATTTTTCAGCTTCTCCAGCCTCCAGAAGCTTTCTTTGAGCCTCTGGGTGGGCAACAATGGCCTCCCTGGGCTCTGGAGGCCGAAAACAGGCCCATTTCTGGCCTTCCTGAACTTCCAGGAGGCCCAGTCAGGGGTGGGATTTGGTGGTTCGCTGAACCATGCGGAATCTTTGCTATGGGTTTGCCCAAAGTCATGTGAACCTATAGCAGTCCACTCGTAGACAGGATCTTTAATCCCAGTTTAATCTTTAATCTCAGTTGTCCTACAATGTATTTCCCTGTGGCCTATAAAATTTGGTTGTAACAAATAAATCATTATTGAATCATAGTTCTTTTGATTTATTAGCTGCAGAAGAGGTCAATTATATACTGCACCTTTACAACTATAATAGCACTCATTCCACAGAAAAGTAGAATGAGTGTGATTAAAATATAAATATTTTGCTGAAAGAAAAGTACAGGATAAGTTCTGAATCATAGTTCCCAAGTGATATCTAGACAGCAAGGTTCCAATCCCTCCCCCAAAAAAAGTATCCAATTGGACAGAATTATTCACCAGATGGTGAATGAAATGACCAATTAAAAACAAGATTGCTGAAATTGGGTATACCTATTTTAATGAAAAGAAGGACTAGAGGTGACATGATATCGGTGTTCCAACATTTGAGGGGCTGCCACAAGAAGAGGGGGTCAACCTATTCTCCAAAGCACCTGAAGGCAGGAGAAGAAGCAACGGGTGGTAATTAATCAAGGAGAGAACCAACCTAGAATTAAGGAGAAATTTTCTGACAGTTAGAACAATTAATCAGTGAAACCAATTACCTCCAGAAATTGTGGGTGCTCCAACACTGGAGATTTTTAAGAAGAGATTGGACAACCATTTGTCTGAAATGGGATAGGGTTTCCTGCCTGAGTAGGGGGTTGGACTCCAAGGTCCCTTCCAATTTTGTTATTCTGTTAAGTTTCATATTCCAAATCTGTTTGAATTTTTACTACAGTAAGAACAAAAGGATGGGCTGGAATCTACCTCCCATTTCTCTTATGACATTGAATTAATGAACAAGAAGGCAGGTTCCCCAGCTTCTGAAGATAATGCTTACAGCAGCATTGGTGAGCATCAAACAATGTTGAAAGGAAAGGAATCCGAGAGTGATTCAGATCATCTCATCTGTAAAGTGAGTATAGCATAGTCACTTAAATAAGCTGGTTGCAATTTGCAGCCAAAACAGGAATAAAGAAAGGTTTTTATAACTGAAAATAACCCTTGTCAATTAGCTGAAAGATGTGGCTTAATAATAGCTAAATAAATGTAAATAGATATCTGTATTTCTTTTCTGCATCCCTTTTTCACATACCAAATGTTTTAATTGTTTTTTAAAAAATCATTCTGTGACTTATTTAGGAATTTTCTCAAAAACTGTGGCCCCAAGAAGTCACAGAGCCCAGATTTAAATGAATCCTTCCCAGAACAACTACCTGTTAAGTGTTAGAGAGCAAAAGGACCCGTTTTGTTTTTTGTTGTTTGTCCTTCAGAATTAATATATGAAATGACATGTACATCTTCTGAATAAATCCAGTCTAGGGCATAACTATTTATTCAAAGAACATCTCCACAACTTGTAATTAGAAAAATAATTGATCGAAAGAGCAATCCATCTCTGGATGCTTGGGATGAAAAAAAATTAGTCATCTGAGGATTCCTTGCTCTCTTAAGGACTGAAGCACTCAGAGGCGATTGGACAGTCTATAGGCTCCTAGATATACTATCCAGTTTTAATTCTGAGACAAAAAAAACGCAGACCAAAATAACAGAACCAAGTAGGAAACACAGCCATAACATGTTTAACAAAGCTTCTAAATAGGGGCAACACATTTAGGAAAGAACAGACATTTCTTTGATGTGGATGAACCAGTCATGGCAGCCATTTTCTAAATGGGAACCACATCAGTAACCATTTACATTAGCACCTACTATACTTTTTCAACATTCAAAATGCTTCCATCAACCTAAACAGGTTGTAGTTCATTATTAGCATGTAGGATTATATTAAAAGGAAGCAAAGACTGCACAATCAAAAATATGTGCATATCTTTTACAAAGAGATTGGACACTTGTCTGAAATAAGGTTTCCTGCCTGAGCAGGGGGTTAGACTACAAGACCTCCAACTCTGTCCCTTCGATCTCTGTTATTCTGTTATTCATGGTGCTCTTTCTTACCACATTCCTTACCGTGTACCTTGTGGTTAAGCTACATCTATAGCTAACAGATCATTGAAGGCTGTGTATAGGTACTGTTGTCTGGGTATTAAACAGCTAGATCGGCGACTGAGAAGGCCTTATATAGACATAAGTATCATTTATTGTCTGTCCTGCACATAAGAAAGTTAGCTTTATTACAGTATCATCTAGGGCACTCATATTCAATCAATCAGAACAGAGCTGGAAGGGACCTTGGAGGCCTTCTAGTCCAACCCCCTGCTTAAGTAGGAGACCCTATACCATTTCAGATATATGGCTTTTCTTAAAAACCTTCAGTGCTTTTGGGGTATTGGGGCTGTTTCATTTTTTGACTATTATTGGTCATAAGCGCAAACTTGCAGCTTGCAGCAATATATATTATACTGACAGGTAATCACATTCTACTGAAAGGTTATGTTAAAGCAAAATAATTGCTCAGTATGACCTTCTGGGCAAGTGGCTTGAGGGATCATTTTTCAAAGCTATCTGCCTTTGAGTAATTGTAAGCATATATTAGACAGCATTCACTCCATATCTTCCAAAAAAACTATTGGTTCCTATATATTGTTCCCAGTGTCCCAGCTGATATACAGTATAATCAACTGCAATTTAATCAGGCTCCTGAAAGATAAGCTGGTGCAAACATGGAAAAGCGAAAAGAAGTGAAGTGATTCCTACAGAGGAAAATGTGATCAGGAAAATATTAGAATGTGCAAACATGGAAAAGTTCAGAAGCCACTACAATGTTTCTGGGGTTTCCTTTTTCCCCTTATTAGACTTTCTAGAGTAAATGTGAAGTCAGCCTGTTCTTATTATGGTTCATCACATGGTCAGAAAGATTATTATTATTCCCACAGATTAGTTTGATGAAAAAGGTGTACTGGTATTTATTTATTTATTTACATAATTTCTATGTCATCCAAATTACCAAAAATCTGGCCTTTGAAGCCCCTCATCCTAACTTTCAGAGGGGAAGAGAAACCAAACATCCTTTCTCAAGCTAATTATTCAGCCTGGACAAATTCTGTTCAGAAAGATAGTCCATAACATAGCTAGAACATGAACTTTATAGATAAAAAACCCAATTTTGAATTATTCTCAGGAACATATTAGCAACCAATGCAGAGCTTATAGTCTGGATGTTGCTCTGCTGAAGTGGATCTCACATGTTAGAATGTTGGCTGAGACCTTCTACACCAACTTAAATTTTCAAACTCCTAATACTGTTGTTTGCAATAATTCAATCTTGAGGTAAGTTTTGTACAACAGGAACTCCATCTTTCTGGGATTCAGCTTTACCTAATTTCACACTAAACAACATACAGCCTTCAATAGTGATATACTCATGGTGCTTCCTTCTGAATTAATACATTGTTATTCCTACTGGTATGGCTTCATATAGGTGTCAAACAGCATGGAGGATAAAACTGAGCCCTGGAGGAAGGCAGATGACTGCACGTCATAGAGGTAGGGATGAGAAGCAGCTCTGCAAAGTCCCGCCGACTTCCTCAAGTCCGGGGGCTCTACGGAGCCGAAAGTCACCCGGGCGGGATGAGGAAGGTAGAGGGGATGCTTCAGTGGTCGCGGGGAGGGCGCAGTCTCCTCGACTGACCCAAAGAAGAGGAGAAGCCCTTGAACTGGCAAGAAGAGAGGACGGCCATTATGGCTGAACTGAAGTTGTGAAGACAGCTGGAATGGAAGGGAAGAAAGGAAAGATCTGGTAGCAGTATGCTTGGTCCGGCTAAGAAACTCTTCTAACTTTTGCCTGGAATTTCCTCTAAAATACCCCTTTCAGAAAGTGGGTTTCAAGAAGAGGTAATTAGTGGCGACTAAGGACCTGGAGCTACTGTCAGAACTGGTAAAGGAAAAGAAACTGAAAGCAGAAGTAATTTTAAAAAATAAAGGACAGATTGGATTGCTCAGCCCTTTAAAAACTAAACTGCCTCAAAACTCTGGATTATATCTTCACTACCACCATAATTTGAGGAACTTTGGGAAATTATTGGAAAATACTTGTATTTGTATTTGGAGACATTCTATTTGCAGTAAAAATGGAGGAAAAAAGAAAGTAATAGTGACACCTGCTGGCTGAGGAAGGTAATACAGAACTGGAAAAAGTGGAAGAAGTGAAAGTTGTTATGATCAGAATAAATTGGCTGAAGGATACTCTACATGTGTAACTGTTTATACTTGGACCTTGGAGACTGACTGCGAAGACATCTGTGAGAACCTTGAAGATTATAACTATGTTGGACAGTGTGAGAATGAGAAACAACTTGGAGTTTTGAAACAAAGTGGAGATTGTTAAGGGATGCACCATCATTGAAGACCAATCTCTCCTGACTTCACTTTGGGGGGTCAGTTATAATAACTCTTCTGAATCTTTACCTCGTGGAGTATCTGATCCGATCCAATTATGTAGTCAGAATGGGGCTTCAGGCCAGCTAAGGCCGCCGGAGAAGCTGGCTCCACATCCTAGACGAGAGAGAAAGACCACGGTTATGGCTACGGACCATGCTACTCAAGCATATTCAACAAAGCACACTTTTTTGAGAGCTGGGTGAATTGACTCCTGGCAGCCACCCGCACAAGTCCAGCAGTTTTCTTGCCAAGGTTTTTGAACTGGTTTGCTATGGTCCTCTTAGGACTGAAGAGGGAGGAACAGGCCCAAGGTCACAAAGCTGACATTGGCTAAGGCAGGGTGAGAATTCACCATTTCCCGGTTTCTAACACGACTTTATGTATGTATATCCTACCCTTGTTATTTTTGTTAAGTAACTCAAGGTGGCCAATATACATAATCCTCCTTCCTCCATCTATTTCCACCAAAACCATGGAAGTGAGTTGGGCTAAGATGAGTGTCTCACCCAGCCGGCTCTCATGGTTAAGGAGTGATGAGAACTGAAGTGTCCGCCAGTGTGTGGCCTAATGTCTTAGCCGCTACACCCAAGTATTCCAAGGAAATCTCATGAACTATGAGATAAGTAGATGGATCAATGTTTTTGGGTTGGGTTTTTTTTGTGGGGTTTTTTTTGTGGGGGAGGGGGAACACTTGTTCCTCATTTTAAATACGGTGTAATGAAAAAGTTCCTCCCGTTTGTTTGCCATTAAAAAAGTTTCACCCAATGTTAAGGATGCAAATGGTTCTATTCTAATTAAGCTGGATTGCGTTCTGTAATATGCAACAGTTGTTTTTTTTTTCTCCTGCAAACTTTCTAATGCAGATTTATACACGGAAATAATTGCAGGAATTGCTGCAGAATT
This sequence comes from Oxyrhabdium leporinum, assembly GCA_032468155.1. NCBI lineage: Eukaryota > Metazoa > Chordata > Lepidosauria > Squamata > Cyclocoridae > Oxyrhabdium > Oxyrhabdium leporinum. Next base: position 26,427 of record JANHFL010009696.1, on the reverse strand, counting down.
ATTATTAAAAAAAAACACTTATTAAGAAATAATTTCTAATTCTATCCAAGATAGAGGCGGCAGAACTGAGGGCACAAAATGGCAGGACGTGTGCTTTGCCCAAGTACCAGGAACATCTAAATGGTGCTCCACCTAAACAAAATAATATCTTCTAATACACTGAATCGGCAAAGCAAGCAAATTAGCGTGCAAAGAGTTCCTAAGAGGGCAGAGGTTTGAAAGCTGCGCCCTAAATCAAGAGGAGGGGCACAGGAGAAAAGACCACAATTTTCTCAAAAATGATCTTTCTTAAGGTAGTCTCCATCTTACGACCACAGAGGGAAGGTTCAGGATTTGTTGCTAAGTGACGCAGTTGAAATCACCTCTGTTTTTCCAACCTTGGTCAGTCAGTGAATCTGACTTCCCCCACTGCCTTCACTTGTTGGAAACCCCCTGGCAAGGTTGCAAATGGGGGGTTCGTGTGACCCTGGAACGCTGCAATTGTTGTAAATCAACGCTGGTGGCCAAGCACCTGAATTCTGACCATGTGAGCGTGAAGCCGGTGCACGGTCACGCCAGGACTGGTCCTAGCTCACTTTTTCCAGCACTGATGTACCTTCAAACGGTTATTAAAATGAGTGGGTCATAAGTCGAGGACCATCTGTCAACACCTACGTAAAGCTGTCTCTGAGTCAAGCTAGACTCATCCTGACTCTATGGGAAGTCCGTGTTTTGTTTTGTTTTTCTGGGAGCAACACAGTCATTTTCCTTCTTGACCAGCTTAAACGACTGATTTTCTGTGCTCAGTTTTCCGGATCAGCCAAGGGGAACTTGATTATTTCTAGGCATTCTGGGAGTTGAAGCCCGCACAGCTTAAAGTTGCTGTGATGGGACAACATCAATCCAGAGGTTGCAGCCGATACAAAATGCAGCCCTGAACTGCCCTCGTTGCCAAGCCCTTTCTGGGTTCAACTGCCAAACCCCGGCCCAGCATCCCCAGCACAGGAGGCGGCTGGTGGGTAGATGTCTGTCGAACTCTGGAGCTGCAAGCGTCCCGAACAGCTGACCTGGGCCGAAAGCAAGCAGGCCAATGGACTTGTCTGCCAGTGGCCCAGTGATCAGCGGATTGGGCCTCCCGGATGGGCGGCTGCTCCGGAGGCGGAAGGGCGCGTCATTCAAAGTGCTGGTAGTTACACTGTAAGTATCTCTCCGTGGCATAGGGCCAGGTTATTTAGGATCACCTCTCCCCACTCACATGTCTACCCATCCCCTCACGCCGGGCACTAGAGGCATGCTAACGGGCCCCGTCCATTTAAGAACCCACCGAAAGAACCTTCTGGAACCTTGTCCCCTCCACCCCACTGCACCGGTTGTATCAGCCCCAATTTCTGTGGGCCTTCTAAACTTCCTTGGCTAGACTTGGCTAGCTCACCGTGAATGGGACTCCAGAGAGTCTGTTCAAGCCTCTGAAGTAGTTTTGCTTTGTACTGCACAGGTAGTCCTCAACTTACGACCAGAATTTATGTTGGTCAGAAATTGGTTAGGCGAGTTTTGCCCTAAAAGTTTACGACTTTTCTTGCCGCACTTGTTAAGCTGAATCACTGTAGTCGTTAAGTGGATCTGGTTTCCTGACTGACTTTGCCTGGCAGAAGGTCACAAGAGGTGACCGCATGACCCTGGGACACTGCAGCCATCATAAATATAAGACAGTTGCCAAGCATGTAAATCATGTCACCATGGGGGATGCTGCAACTGGCGTGTGAAAATTGGTCGTAAGTCGCTATTTTCAGTGACTTAATAACTTTGAACAGTCACTAAACGAACTGCTTCAAGTCAAGGACTCCCCGTATTTGTTTGGTTTGTTGTTAACGTATTTGCTACCAATTCTCTTTCCCGTTTGTGTTGTTTTCTGCTGACTTTCTTCCTATTGTACTTAGCTGCCCAGAGTCACTAATAAATTAAATAAGGAGGTAAATGAACTGGTTCCATAGGAATGTAAGGAGCCCTCCTAACCTGTCTAACTCAGGGGCACCCTTTGAAGGACCACGGCTCCTTGCTCATTCAGAGGAGGAAGGCAGGACAGACTATGGGTCCCGCCTAGATAACAGATGGGACAGAGAAGCAGGGCCTGCTCTGCAGTGGCTCCCTCCCTTTGGAACATCCTTCCCAAGGCAATAAAGGTGGCCTCATCCTTGTTATATTTTCACAAGGCTCCAAAGACAGGTTCTCTCAGCGGGCCTGAGGAGCTCGGGTTGTTTTGCAGCTGATCAAGAGGCTTGTGCGACTGTGTCTGTCACCGCCAAAGGGC
>JANHFL010009696.1:0-14295 GCA_032468155.1 Oxyrhabdium leporinum | reverse complement strand
GATATTAGTAATGGACTATAGATAAAACTGAATAGAGGGCCTAACGAAACAATGTAAAATGCATAACAAGGTGAAGCAAAGAGGAAGATGAACAAGTAGTGAGAATAATACTTATAATCAATGTAGGTATAAGACTTATTATAAATGTTTAATAGAGAATGTAGAGACTGCACCCAGACGGTATACTGTTACTGTGAATATAGACATCCTATACATAACCAAGAAAATTCTACAATGCGATATGTAATGTATAATAATGAAATTTATAAGGTATAATGTGTAATAATGAAAAATGCACAATAAAAATAATTTAAAACAAAATAGAAAACTGAGCCCTGACAGGACCAAGGATGGAGTCACTTATTCTGATCATTATTAAGTTGAGCTACAAGTTAAAGAAAGGGTGAAGGCACCGTGAAACAGAGTTATTCTGAACTCTCCCATGCAATCCAGAAGGATTCTATCATGAATAATGGTAGCTTAAAGATCAAATAAGATCAATAGAGTAGTGCTCTTTCCATCTATTACCCAACAGAGATCATCTACAAGAAAAACGAACGCAGCTACCATACCATACCAAGGCTGAATTCAAGCTGAAAGATTCTGGATAACTGGCTTAATTCTGAAATTTTTGCAAGTCCTACCACCTTCTTCAACATCTTACCTAAAAAGGAAGATTAGAATTTGGGCACTATTATCCAGAATTGCTGAACTGAGATATCACTTTTTTCAGGAGAAAGAATACCCACAGCTTTCTTCAAAACAGAAATCCAACTCCTTCTCTCAAAAAAAGTGTTCATCATGTCTCCAATTGGGCCACACACAGCTTACCTTTCTGAACAAAGAAGGTGGGGCATGAGTCCAGCCTGCAGGTGGTAGAAAAATTGCAAAGCACCATATCCACTTCTTTAGAATTCACAAAAATGAAATGAATTAAAGATAACTTCACAAGAGATACTCCAGTTACTTCATGTAGTCTTGCCAATGTGAAGTCCAAGTCAGAACAAATCAGAGTAATTTTATCAGAAAATTGTCTTGAAAATAGGCCACCCCCATGGACTGAAAGACAGAGAACCCATGGGAGCAATCATCACTGCTGGCATCACCATTGTTATCATCATCTTCAAAACTGATTAGACGCACGATAAAACTGTCCATCATATTGTTGCAACATCTACTAGCACTTGCAAGAAATCAAACATATTCATAAGGTGTCTGGGAGTGGGCTATTTTATGCAATCTCCCAGTTATCAAGGTCCCACCCCTGAGGCATGGAAATTGAAACCCTCCATGATTTTCAGCGGGGAAGGGAGTGAATGGTACAGCAGCAATATCCTCTGCTTGTCCCTACCCTTTATTAAATGAGAAAGAGGGAGGGAGAGAGATCTATATGTTTACAACTGAATTTGTAAAGCTCTTGCATTCATCTGGACCTAAATGTGTGCTGACTGCACTTCAGTTTTGTTGTGTAGCTTGATAATAATACTAAGGAAAGCACCTTGATATAAATAGTCACAGAGTTTTGTATCCTGTATCCTCTTTTAATATGTTCACTTTTTTAGAGTTTAAAATATTCCCTTACAATTTCACAGATCACAGGATGCTTCTAATTAAGAAAAAGTTGATACAGTTGCAAGAGAGAATAAAAGATGATGGTTAGTGCCTTTAATGTCCTATGTAATTTAATGATTGCTAATGTTTTTAATTATAGCTGATCTGATTTTTAAAAAAATAATAATGAAACTTTTAGACTGATAATTCATTCTTATGGGTTTTTTTCATTTTTTTCCCTCCAAAAGAAAAATATCTAACTATCAATCAGCTTACCCAGCATCCACAGACTATAATTTAATTGAATGCATACATCATCTATTATTTAAATCCAATCATCAATAGTTGATTAAGTTTGTTTCATCAGCATGCAGATTAGGCAGTTTATCAATGCAGAGGTTAGTTGTATCAAATTGCTGCCTTTGGAAAAAATTATAACTTGACCACTGGGAAGTGAGGGATAATTATTCAGAGGGCTAATATAAAACATACATGAAGATATTTCTAAAGCCAAGATTTTGAGCTCCTTAAAAGTTCTCAAAAACCATCACGAAACACTGAAGAGGAGTATCTTGAATGAGGATTATGTGATGATCCCGTGGGCTGAAAGCTAGTGCAGTGAAAAACTATGACCAAAGATAAGGTAGAAAGATATATTACCCAACCAAAGATCCAATGTAGAGATTTCTAAATAACACCTTATATGTTTATTACAGAAAGATAATCTCTTAGCAGAAACCAATTTGCAACTATTTTTTTAACTAAAAGATTGGGGTTAAGGGAGAAGTAGGAGGGTTGATGTAACATTTGATTCAATGGTTTTGGTTTCTGAGGATTGGTGGTAGACAAAGCCAACATACATTTATGGGAGTAGTTGAAAGGAAAGCAGGAAATCCTTAACCACAGTTGCTTAAGAGAGTTTTTCAGATTTTGGGAGTAATAGGCCTTGATTTCCTGCAGGTTTCCATTCAGAGGGGGTAATGACATACAGCTTCAGTGCCTGAAACTAAACTCAACAGCACAGATAAAGCCAGCTGTCTTTCCAGATCATGAAAGCAAATCTATCTGCTCCACTGTGCCAAAGGGATTATGAAGAGACTAAACTCAATTTCTGGAAGGCTTAGCCCGCCTCCTTGGGGCTCAAAATGCAAGTCTTGGTTAGTGGAAGTCTTCCATATAACTCTGCCCACTTTCTAGTCATGGTGGCTGGGCTCAACTCATTTGTTGGAAGCCAAATCTCAGACGATTCAAAGAGGTTTTCTGATCTAAAGGTAATGGCTTGCAATGAGTGGGAGAGCTGCACTTTCTTCCTCACTTCGGCTATTGATTGGGAGGGAAATGTGTTCAAAATGAGGTCTGTACCTGGCACCAGAGTCAGACTTTTTATACTGTGTCTATTGAGGATGGCTTATGCAGAAGGGCCTCCGAGTCATCTTGCCACCCATGGGCAAATAAATAAATAAATAAATAAATAAATAAATAAATAAATAAATAAATAAATAAATAAATAAATAAATAAATAAATAAACAAATAAACAAACAAACAAACAAACAAACAAAAAACAAAAAACAAACAAATAAATAAATAAATAAATAAATAAATCCCAGTCCTGACTGAAAATATTCAAACATTCCCTTCCTCTTGCACTCAAGGTTTTTAGCATTTGTGAGATTTGTAATTCTGAACAATAAATATTTTCTGTCCTCCTAAAAGTGAAAGTGTATCCTTGTAAAAGGCAGCTATGACATTTAATCTGAGCAAAAGGTTACATCTATTAAAGGATTGGGGTGCATGAGAAAGAGGTTTCCTCCTCAATACTGTCCTTTAATAACCCCGTGTCTGTCCAGCACTTCTTACATTATGAAACCCAAAACCTTTATTTATTCATTTATTTATTTAAAGGTATCACATTTGTTTTGTTATCCCTCCATCTTTGTTCCTATTTGTTTTCACTCCACTATGTCTTTTGTTCTTTATTGATTTTTTGCTGTGTTTGTATGTAGAGGTGTGCATATGTGCTTGCATATAAGATGACATACTTCTCCCCAAAAATAACTGAGAAAAAGGAAAGAGAGAGAAGAGAGAAAAGAGAAGAGAAAAGAGAGAGAACAGAGAACACAGAGAGAGAAAATACACTACACACACACACACACACACACAGACTCACGTTTGTGTCAAAGGAAGATGGAAGTTAGCCACAGACATGAAACAGCTTTGTTACTTAGAGTTTTTTATTTAGGGATGAATTTAAATTGAGCAGCCATTCAATTCAATGTTTTATTTATCTGGCATCAACTACCCCTACCTAGTATCTAGTTCCCTACCAGGAAAAGTTGAAAAGGGAGTGATTAATGTGACTAGTTCACCCTCCTGCCAGTCTGGAGAGCTTAATTTATTTTCAATGAGAAGAGGCTAATGTTGCACAAATCAAGAAGTCCAAGGCCACAGAAGTCCAATTTCCACCTCCACAGTCTTTTAGTAGTAATTACTTTGCTGCCCAGGCATTGTTACCTTTCAAAAAGAGATGCATTTGGTCAGAACTAAGAAAGGAAAATAAATGTAGTCTCTCATTATGTACAGTATATATTTTCAAGGAACATATTCATTGATTTACATATTTATATATGAATATATTCATATATATTTTTTAAAGGGAAGGAGGGGAATCCTAAATCTGAATGGCTGAGGAAGCAATTACAGAGAGAATGAAAGATTTTTTTCCCCTGGCATTAAATATTATTTCAAAGGTTGGCAGCAAAAGCATTATAAGTGTCTTTTTTTTGGGGGGGGGGAACCCCTTGACACAACAGATGCCTTTCCCAAAAGTGCTTTCAGCGCTGGTACCAACATGAATTGTACCTTGATTGACAGGGATCCTAAACAACTAAAAGGGTCCCATCCTTTCCACTGCATCAGAGATCTAGTTGCAGATGTGATGCTTTGGAGGATATCCCTAACACGTTTTGACCAGTATTGGATGAAATGCAATTGAAAGCTTCCTCTGCGCATTTGTCTCACCTTATTTCCTACCCCTCAAGTTTCCAAACCTGAAAGCTTTTGCAACATCTCATCAATTTGAGGGATTGGGCAATTTGAAAGATGAGTCGTCTACCATCTCTATCTCCTATGGCAGACATCAGAATGTAGAACTTAGAACTTAGAACAACTTTGTCACTTTGAAGGTACACTCTTCGACATACTTTAAAATGAAATTTTGTTGCATACTGCTCTCACCATGACCATTACTATTCATCAAAGTGAAAGCAAAAATAGAGCGATGCAGGAGATCTTACTTCAGCAGCTCTTTCCAACCCCGCTCTTATAATCGACTGGAGAACACTCGCCTGACCTACATTTTTGAAAGTTTTAATTCCCACAAATTTCTACGAAACATCTTGGGCTATACATTCATTTTCAAAACCGCTTCATTCATTTTTAAAAAAAAAAAACACCCATGTATTGGATAGTTTACTGAAGTGCGCACTGCGCTAGGCTGATGCTATGATCTTCACTTCACCTTATTTCCATGTTAGCTTAGGTTTTCAAATGGATGTTTTCTCATATGGAATTAGGAACCACAGCCAAAATACTACCCTGAAAGTTCAAAGCGTTTGATACTCTCATTCTTTCTGCCCTCTCCACTTATTTCAGTTCTTTCCCTCTGGAAAGAAAAGTCACACGAGCCAATGTTTGCTCTTTTGCAGGCTTCTTACCCTCCTACATCTTCTTTGGTGAATCCATAATGTGGGATTATCACATTCATTTCCATGGCAACAGATGCCGATGCCATAAATGGAGGTTTAATTTCAGGATTAAGCAGGAAGCAGAAACTGGATAGCGAAATGAAAATTCTTTCTGTAAAATCAAATAGGCGAAGATAATTGCAAGGTGCAGTTCTTGCCTTCTACTTAAACACTTTTAAATCCAAATAGCAAATGTTTCTTTCTAGAGCCTGCTCTTTTGCCAGAAGGACATTTTCTTCTTCAGAATTCTGCCTGGAGGTGATTAAATGTCCCTATATTTATTTTACTTGGGAGTGTTTCTTGATTACATGATACCCATCTGTTTTTTCCTTATGAGTGATAAACTAGTTTAATAATATGATGTGAGACCAAGTGATGCTTGATTGTGCTCAGTTGCAGTGCATATTTTAGATACTGCCACACTTAGCATTCATGCAAAATTTCAGATACTAATCCAAGAGTTGCAATTAGCATCACCATTGCCAGAGTATATGTCCTATTTATATTTCTTAGGCCATCCACCTAATACTAAAATAATATTTAAATGTACTACTAATGACATAGTCTAATACAAAGAGATGCTATGTATGGATTTAACACAGCAGTGTTTACATGGATGTAATACAATATATAAGATTTGTGTAGGTGCTTATAAATGGTTGCGATATATAGTGTACATTTACACGCAAACCAGATTTGATCCTCAGAGAGGCATTATTAGATCTTCCATTGTTTTCTTTCGCAACATTTTATGACTGTAAAATGTAGTTGATTAAATTTTTATTCCAAAATGACATTAATGTAAGCTGAGGTTTCCTGAACTAAGTGCAGAAATCTATTAAATCGGTCATAAACACTAAGGGAAGGCAGGAATTACAGATTTATATGTTATATCTGTTCTTGTTGGTCAAGTGATTTTCCTGCTGTGAAGCTAAAAGGAAATTAAGAGAGTAATATTTATTAAGAAAGCAATCCTCTACTTCTAAGACCATTAATTCTGATTTAAAGAATTGCTAAAAGGTGATATACTTATCATCAATCCCAAATGCTATGTCCATTTTATTCTTAAAACTGGATCTCATAAGTTATATATGTTGTAATTTTATATATTGTGATTTTATATCACAATTATATCTTTTAATTTAACCAACTGAAGAATGATTGGGTCAAGGTCTATGTTTGGTTTTTGTGTACTCCCATATGAATTGTTTTTGTTTCTGACAGCAGCATTGTTTCTATGTTGTTTCAAACGTTATTCTTCAGGGCTTTTTAACAAGTGTATTTATCTGATTTCACTTTTACATTGCAGCTCTTGGTTAACATTTTCAAGTCCTAACTCCCCCCCCCCAAAAAAAGATTCACTTAAGAAGGGTTATACTATAGGAGACACTCCCATTCAAAAAGAATATGTGGGATAGTAGAGAGAAATCTAAGTAGAATTTTCATAGTTCCATCTGGACTTTGCAACTGAAGAGAATATTTGTAGCTCAGGGTTGAACTGCGGAGTCTTTAGTGTCTCTCAGCTTAGTTGTTTATTTGGAGACATTTCATTATCCAAATAGGTAACATCATCAGTGCTTGTGAATGTCGGATTTGTCTCCTGTTTATATAAAATAGATTGCCCTGCCAGTTTTGATGGGGATGTGGTTCTTTTTCTTGGTAGATCCTTGACTAGGATATTGCTTTCTGCTTGATTATTTGTCTGATGTTAATCCCTGGCTAGCTAAGTGTTGGCTGCTACAGAGAATGTATTCTGGATTTTTTGTTTACTTTTTAGCTATTTTTTTATTATGTTTTCTGAATAGTGTGTAGATATGTTTATCCTATCTGTCTATTAATGATTTGTTTGAATGCCAGGTTTCCAGGAATTATTTAACATTTTTTTTCAATTTAGCTTGGTCTAGGTTGCTCATAATTTTTCAGTTGAAATTAGGGTTGAGTCTTTCCATGTCTTTTCAGGCTTCCATTTCTAATTTTCCACCATTTCGTCTGCTGAGGATATTTCCTCTGCTGAGGATACAAAAGGTAGTGCATTGCTGTTTTCTCCTTCCTTTGTGAATGATCTTCCTTTTGAATATGTTGTTGATAGTGTCAGCTGTCTTCCCAATTATTTCTTATTCATTATGACAAAAGTGTTGCCTAGATATTGGATCCATACTTTTGGTTGTATATGTGGGGAGTGTATAGCTTCTACAAACAGTCTCTGCTATTAGTCCTAAGAGTGATTATCCCATGGGTGTTCCTTTGCTTTGTTGGTATATTTGTCTATCAAACTGAAAGTAGATAGTGAGGCAGAGGTTGATGAAGTCCATGATTCTGGGTATTTTGATCTTTGGATATTTGGTTAGGTCAGGTGTGCCATGGATTATTTTACCAGTTCTGGATTTATGGATGTAAAGAGCATTGTAACAAGAAATGAAAGCATAAGTTCATCTTTTTCTATTGTAAAGTGTTTTTTTTTAAATTTTCTGAAGGCACTGCTGTGGGGAGTCTCCCAATATCTTATGGATTCATTAGTCCTCTCTCCTTATTTTCTATCAAAAAATATATATATTTAAGCCTGCAAACAAGTGCAACTTATAAATACTGGGACACAGCAGCGAAGAGAAGAATTGAGGTTCAAGATTTGGCATTGTCACATTACCAGAACAATAGGACTTATATATTCTATATTATGTTGCTCAACTGTTATTAAAAGATGCAGCCAATCAAAAGGTTTGTCTGCAGATAAGCTGCACAAGTTTCTACCAATCTAAAAGTTTCTGAATCCTTTGGTATTCTTCATCTTAAGCAACTGACTGACAAAGGGTCAGCAGAGACTATCTGGCTAATTCTCCCAGAAAATGACTTCAAGCATCACTGAAGAGATGCCAGTGCTAAGAAATGCCAACCCATCTTCTCTCATAGATCGTCTTTTGTCAGATTTTTTTCCCCTTATGAGCAAATGGTGTCAAACGGCAGAGTTATTTTGACCTCTAGCAAATGCATCCCTCTGCAATTTTTCAAAGTACCATGTGGCAACCTTCTAATTTCCCTCTCCTTTTTAAATTTATGATGAAGCAGGAGGTTAGGGAGCAAGTACATTTGCTAACCGGTACTTTCAGTGAAGAGAAAAGAGTCCCAAACTGAAAAAGTATCCTTCAAAACAGGTGATGAAATTCCTGGCAATGATATTTATGGGCACGTATCTAATATAAGCCATCATGGTGCAGTGGTTAGAATGCAGTACTGCAGGCTACTTCTGCTGACTGCCGACTGCCAGCAGTTCAGTATTTCAAATCCCACCAGGCTCAAGGTTGACTCAGCCTTCCATCCTTCCGAGGTCAGTAAAATGAGAACCCAGATTGTTGGGGGCAATAGGCTAATTCTGTAAACTGCTTTGAGAGGGTTGTATACTGTGAAGCAGTATATAAGTCTAGGTGCCGTTGCTATTGCTATTGCTATGAACATGCCAAACCTTTGTGCATTTCCTCAAAATTTTGCCTTTATATGTTATTGTATTTAATAGAGCCCATTGCAAGTAGTCCTTGACTTACAACCACAACTGAGCCCAACATTTAAGTTGCTAAGTGAGACAGTTAAATGAATTTTGCCCCATTTTCTTTTCTTGCCACAGTTCTTAAGTGAATCACTACAGCTGTTAAGTTCACAATATGGTTGTTAAGTGAATCTAGCTTCCCCATTGACTTTGCTTGTCAGAAGGTCGCAGAAAGGGATCACATGACCCCAGGACACTGTGCAACTGTCATAAATATGAGTCAGTTGCCATTTGTCTGAATTTTGATCACGGGAATGCTGCAACGGTTCTAAATATGAAAAATGGTCATCAGTTACTTTTTTCAGTGCTGTTGTAACTTCAAATGGTCACTAAATAAACTGTTATAAGTCAAGGACTACTTACACCAGGCAAATCTAAATAGAGTGGTAGAATATGACAAGTGCTAAGATTTGGAAACAGTCTGAAGGACTTAATAGTTAAAGACTTATTTCAGAAAAGCAGTCGTATCCAATTATGTCTTTCAGGTGATCAAAACTGACAAGATGGTAGGTGCAGCATCATAATCATAAGCCTGGACAAAAAGAATAAGAGTTTAATTCCAATGTTACAACTCTATCTGTATCGACTTCCTTATAGGCACTGATGATGATGATGTTATATTCATTCATTTATTAGTTTTTTACCCTGTCTTTATTACTTTATAAGTAAATCAAAGCAACAAATGTACTCAGTACTCCTTCCTCCTCCTATTTTCCCCACAACAACAACCCTGTGAGGTGAGTTGGGGAGGGAGAAAGAGAGAGAAAAAGAGGGAGGGGGAGAGAGGGAGGGAGGGAGGGAGGGAGGAAGAGAGAGAGAGAGAGAGAGAAACTGGCCCAAAGTCACCCACCAGCTTTCATGCCCAAGGCAGGACTAGAACTCAGAGTCTCCTGATTTCTAGGCCAACACCTTAATTACCAGATCAAATTAGGTTTGGGATGTTGTAATCCTATATACATAAATTTAATGAAATTATCTTCTTGGTAAAAGTGCAACTAACTTGCTATTTTTCCTGCGTTATATTTTTTTTTCCTGCGCTATATAAAATGACACGAAATAAATTGTGGCTTCCCACTAGGTAATGTAACAGATGATTTCTGACATTATTTGGGCAGGAGTGAGAAGGGAAGAGCTCTGATACATTACAGCTATTATAACTGTACAGTTATGGATTACTTCCGTAGAGTGGGCTTTGTCCATTCATAATATATGAAATCTGAACATATGCTTCAAAAGAAATCCTGTTCAGTTTTGATTTTTAGTTAAACTGTGTAAGAGTTACACTGGACAGGATGCTTTCATTGAAAAACATGGGCTACGTTGCTTAAGGGTGATGCTCTGATTGTGAATTTAAAAGCTGCCTTCAAATGAATATTCTATTCATATTCACTTGAATATACATAAAAGCCCCCTGGGTTCATCCTGTTCAGGGCAGCAAAGTTGGGCCCTGAGAGTTTGGGATGCTTGCAGTGGAAACATCAAAGTCAGGGTCAACACATTTGGTTCAGTCGTTGTAATTTAAATTTAAATGCCTTGGTCAAGGTTAAGACCTGAAAAGCTTGTGCATGTGTACATTAGTCGAGGCTGATCTAAAGTAAGCTTTGCAAGACTATTCCCATGCATTTCAGGCATGGCTTCCACGGCATTTTATGTATTTGTTGATTTTTAAATACATTTGTATTTTTGTTGGAAATCTTCTAAGTAAATTAATCAGTGATATTGAAAACATACTATATTTGCAAGGAGATTCATTTTAAAAATGTGATTGAGAATTTCATTCCCACCCCAGATCTTTCTGACTGTAGCTGTAATTGTTATGCATGGCTGATGAAGCCTGGGGAAAAAAAACACCACTTGTTTCAGTCAAAGGCCCCTTCAAAGCTACTCTGTGAAGCTTCAAGGTTCTTCAGTGGTTTACTAAAAACATGTCTGAGCGTGCAAAGGTATTTCCACTGGCAAAATAAAATGGCTGGCTGATGCGAAGTGAGGAGCCTTCAACTCTGCTCTTTTAAAGGGAGGCATTTGCACTGCAAGGGGCAATGGGGCAGGCTTGCCAGCCTAAGGAAGTTTTGCAAAGAAGAAACAGTGCACATTCATACATGGCTTAGCAAAACTTACAAATGGATTTGTATTTTTAAAACAATGCATTTAATTACACGGATGACATCATGTAATATCATCAACACCATTTGACATCACTATTTGATTGTCGTTATGTTATGATTGTTGAGCCGCAGTGGTTAGAATGCAGTAGTGCAGGCTACTTCTGCTAATCACTGGCTGTCAGCAGCTTGGCAGTTTGGGTCTCACCAGACTCAAGATTGACTCAGCTTTGCATCCTTCCGAGGTGGGTAAAACGAGGACTCTGATTGTTGGGGGCAATATGTTAAGTCACAAATTAGTTTCAAAGTCAATACAGAGTTGTGTAACTATCTCTCAGTTTTAGTGACATCCAGCAACTGTTATAACTCCGGACATGGAAGCTGTTTTTGCTTGGCCCTGGTGAGGGAGGAGGAGATCGGTACTTTTAGACAATTCATAGTTTCAAAAGCTGATATTCCTCTTTTCCTAACATCCTGATAAACTTATGTTTATCATGAGCCGAGGTGGCTCAGTGGTTAGTGTGCAGTACTGCAGGCTATTTCTGCTGACTGCCGGCTGCCTGCAGTTTGGAAGTTCAAATCCCACCAGGCTCAAGGTTGACTCAGCCTTCCATCCTTCCGAGGTGGGTGAAATGAGGAGCCATATTGTTGGGGGCAATAGGCTGACTCTGTAAACCACTTAGAGAGGGCTGTAAAGCACTATGAAGTGGTATATAAGTCTAACTGCTATTGCTATTTGTTTGGCCACTGAATAGCTAAACCGCTTCTAAACTTGGCTTCCCTATTCCATGGGAACTATGTTATACTTTCTGAATTCATTGTAAAAATGATCCTTTGCTGCCCTTTTTCACAAAGTGCGTTTGGCCTTAAATACTGTCAAAGACTTCTCCAGGACAAAACAATTTGCTGCCTCTGTCAAAGGATATGATTTCCTCTATCCACCCAGTGAACATTTCATGTTTTGACTATGAGCCAACAATTGAATGTAACTTCTATAGACCCATGTCTCCCACTGTCATGGAAGACAATAGGTTAGGGAGTTTATAGGTCATCCATAGAAATCTGGCTCCATCACTTCATCGCTGCCTCAGCCAGCATCAGGTTTCTGATGTAGTTACGTCTTCCTAGTTCTGTTGTTCCTAGCAGCAGAATTGGCCTTGCTCTGAGATATTATTCACAGACTAAGATTATCATCACTTGCAAATAAATCTGAGCTGGAAAATGACCCAAGAGTGAGCAAACCATCATCAAAAATTATGCATAATTATTTGTGCTTGATAGTATCAAGCATCTACAGGTAGTCCTCAACTTATGATCACAATTTAGCCCCAAATTTCCATTGTTAAGCAAGACATTTATTAAGTGAATTTTGCCCAGTTTTATGACATTTCTTGTCACAGTTGTTAAGTGAATCACAGCAACTGTTATGTTAGTAATACAGTTGTTAAGTAGATCTGGCTCCCCCATTGACTTTGCTTGTCAGAAGGTCACAGGACTCCAGATACTGAAACCATTACAAATACATGCCAGTTGCCAAGCATCCAAATGTTGATCATGTGACAATGGGGATGCTGCAACAGTTGTAAGTGTGAAAAATGGTTGTAAGTCACTTTTTTTTAAGTGCCGTTGTAACGTCGAATGGTGACTGAAAGAATGAATGGTTGTATGTTGAGGGCTACCTGTTCAGTGAAGAGCTACAGACAAAAACGTATTCTGTCTAGAAACTGCTGTCAAAGTTTACTTGAAAAAATATTGCCTGTTTGGTTTCACTTATATTCTTCGAATAGAAGTGGGGCGCCGCTTTGGTTAGAGAGGTGCTTTGATCAAAACCTCAGTAAATAAAGTGCTCTTTGAAGGTCTCCATAACCAAAAGCATTCTACGTCTAAAATACATGGAATGTGTCTTTTTTATTTGTTGCTTGTTTGCCAAATTTATATCACCACCCATCACACATAAGATGACTCTGGGTGGCATACAAACACAGCAACAATTAAAACAACATAGCCAATCCTAAAACACTGAATGCAAATCAAAATAAAAGATGAAAAAGCCCAGTGGGTCATGGAATAACAGTCATCTATTAACATATAACCACCTCACAATCTTCCCAAGGGATCCCAAGGTTACTGGGGAAAAAAATTAATGGCTTTCCAGAAGGCAGGATTTTTTGATATATTTCATTTTTAACATATGTGCAAGGTGATTTTTTAAATTGCTTCTTGACAAAAAAACAGAAAAACTAAACACAGCACAAGCTGTTAAACAAGTAGGAGCTCTACTAGCATCTAAAGAACAGATGGTAAACAGATAATGCACAGAATAGATGCTTTTGTTCTGGGTTATTAACAAGAAACCAGGAAGTATTCTTTCATTATTTTCTGCAAAGGGCTATAAAATAAATATAATACTGAAAATATGAGAGAGACAAAATTCTTAGCCTGTGGACCACTAATATACAGAAATAATCTATTTAAAATTGTTCAAACATTTTCTTAATATGTTGAGAGAAAAATCTTAACCATGAAACTATTTTTTTGTGCTATCTTAGAAGGAAGAGAAAGATAAATGTACAAGATAAATGTAAAATCAAATTCCGAACACACAAGACAAGTGTGCATGGTTAATTCTTTGCTTCCAATAATGCTGTTTAGCAGTAAATAATCTAGTGAATACTTAGAAATGTAGGTATCTGTACTAGGTTGGCAGCATAAGCCATTTTGTTAAAAGTAGTACATTTAAAGCACAAAAACCCCATTAAAAATAAAACCTGCATTAGAAATAAAAAGCACTAAAAAAATAAAATATAATAAAAAGTCCACACCTGTGTCTTTGTATGTGTACACACCTACTTATGCAGAATTTAGTGTGCCTTGTATGACATCCCTTTCAGTCCAAGAAAACTGAAAACAAATTGGATGAAAATCACCTGAAACATTTTTGTGATCCCAATCTTATCTCTTTGGCTTCTCTTAACATTTAGCTCATGGGTAATTCTGTATATCCGTGTAGCTTTTTTTTTTGATTCATCAAAACTAAAAAGCAAACTATACCTACACAAAAACATCCCTTCCTTTGTTATGCCTCTTTAACATTACCTAAAAATTTACCCAAGCAAGAATCAGCGGGGCTCCAGTCCAATGTATTATTATCATAGATATATGGCGGTACCTTGCATTTCCAGGGGACTCTTATGGAAGCTTAGTAAAATGTTTTGCTTTAAGGACAAATGAACTACATTAAAAGGAAAACATTTACCAGGCAGGAAAAATACAACCTTTTACCTCTTCCTGCTCTTCAACAAACAATGCTCCCTTCCTCTCCCCGCCCCCCCGCCCCCACCAAATCATCACAACAGCATC
>JANHFL010009695.1:0-14123 GCA_032468155.1 Oxyrhabdium leporinum | reverse complement strand
GTATGTATGTATGTATGTATGTATGTATGTATGTATGTATGTATGTATGTATGTATGTATGTATGTATGTATTTATTTAATGTTGCATAAGCAAACTCGGTGCCCTGGATACTATCGTTATTGGGTGATTTAGAAGTGAATAACTATGTCAACGTTAAAGTATTGGTGAACAGCTTGAAAACATCCTTACTCCTTTAAAACTTGTTTGAAGATAATACCGATCTTCAAATACCACCTCCGACCACATCCATATTTTATATTCTTCTCTTTTAAAACACAGACCTACTGGTTCCTAAGAGGGATAATTGAAAATATAACACACTGAAAAGGGTGGAGTGTAAGATAGGGAGCTGGGAAGAGTCTCAAACCAGGAATTCCTTCAAATGGGGGAAATGGTTTCTCAGAAGTTCCACAAGGCTGCAGCATTAAAGAAGTAAGTTTTATTATGACTTTAAGCACACTGCAACAGAGTGGGAACTGAACTGATATAGTTCTCAAACACAAGAAATACTGTTACATCACAGAGATACAGAATTATTTTTGAACAGATAATATTTGTGGGGAATTTACTGCTTTTTCTTCTTTACTCATATCTACTTGCTCTTTCCTACAGCTAGGACACTCTGCATAGCCAACTGCCAGCATTGGTTTCTAGCTTCTTATGGGATTTCTATATTAATTTGGAAATCGTTCAGAACTTGTGTGGCCCCACAGTGTTAGCTGTGTTTAAAGGCTCATCTGACTTATTTCTCATTCAGCTGCAACATATTTGAAACTACTGTAAGCTGGACATAGCAATGGAAGCAGAAATGAGGAAAGTATCGTATTTTTTGGAGTATAAGATGCTCCGAAGTATAGACGGCACCTAGCTTTTGGGGAGGAAAACAAGGAGGGGAAAATCTGCCTCTGCCCTCCAGCAATTTGCCTCCTTGCAGCAAACAGCAAAAACCCTGTTTCAGCTTCAGCACAGCCTGATTAGCATAAGCAGCTGATTTTTGCTTGAATGTGCCTCCAGGCCATCAGCTGTTTCAGGCTGCAGGGATCTCCATTGCAAGGGGAAAAAAATCTGCCTCTGCCTCCCAGCAATTTGCCTCCTTGCAGCAAACAGCAAAAAGAATTGGCCTCCCAACAATCAGCTGTTTCGGGCTACAGGGATCACCATCACCTATTGCTATCTCCGCGCACCTCAGTGCCCCATTTTCAGCCTCCGTGCCCCCCATTTTCTGCCTGTTCCGATCCCCGCCGCCCAGAACAGACCGAAAACGGGGCGGGCGGAGGCGGCAATACGCAATGGTGATCCCTGCAGCCAGAAACAGCTGATCGTCAGGAGGCAGATTCAAGGGAAAATCAGCTGCTTCTGCTAATCAGGCTGGGCTGAAGCAGACCAGGCTTTTTGCTGTTTGCTGTTTGCTGCAAGGAGGCAAATCATCCAGTGAGCTTTTGTAGCTGAGAATGCTTAGAAACTAGAACTTGAAACTCCTAATCTTTCTTTAATACATTAACTACTACAGCTCCCTGTCTCTCATTCTTATTTGGCATTTGAATAAGAAGTATGCATACATTTAATCTATCCTAATTAAAATTGAGCATTTTTATGTCTGTGGTTTATTATGTGTCAGAAGGCCCCCTCCCCTGAATAAAATATTCCACAGAATAAGAAAAGAGGGAGAATAGGAGAAAAATCTCCATAACAAAGGCAGAAAGCAGCCCCAGTCTTTCCTCCACTAAAACAGCCTGCAGTCAAAGCTTAAAAAAACTAAGTTTTATCCATAAAACAATGTATACGTTATAACCCCAGACCTGACTAAAGCAATCTCCAAATAGATGACAGAATAGGCTAGTAGCTGAAATTGACAAGATTAAGCTGACAGGATCAGATCAAGGAAACAAACACCTAGGATTTGTATTTCCCCTTTACCTCTAGGGCTGGTCACGACCTTGCAGACCATAATAGAAATCTTGCAACACAAACAATAAAGGACACACAGACCTAGTCATCTCAATTACAAAGCCCCAAAAACATAAAAACTCATCTACTGACCAGACCAATTTGCTAGCTGCCCCAAGAAATGCTTGCTGTTGTCACTGCTGCTACTGCTGCTGGGCCAATAAACCACCTTTCCAATTGCAGCCTGTCTCCAACTTATCCTTTGCCTGCGTTTTCCTCCCATCTTGGAATAAGACACAGACTAGATTTAACTTCCAACATATGTAAATAGGTTCCATTTTGTGTTTTGAATTAAGTTTTGAAACAACAAGGCAAATTTTAATTTCTCCTAACTATAAAAGTCTAAATTATTTAATCAATTTCTTCTGTGTATCTATGTAGGCAGTATTTTGATCAGTCATTACCATTAATTGCTTTTCAAGTTTTGCTGTATTATTTTAAAATTAGAATAGAGACTAAAACCCTCCTGGGTAGGCATTAAAAACTAAACATGCATTAGATGTTCCTGCTTGGTTTAAATATGAAATTAATTCTGCATAGAGTAAAAGAACTGCAAGTCTCAAGAATTAACTTAGTTTATTCCTTTATTTGGAATAAATTCCATTTATATATTATTATATATATATTTATTTATATATTAATATATTATATCCATTTATATATTATGAACTGAGATTATTATCTTTTGCTCCTGCCTTGTCCAGTTTTGATAACAGCGTATTTTTTTTCTTAAATAGATGCATCACACGGTAATAATATACCTATATTTGAGATTCACAATGGCCTCTTTTTAAAAAAAACTGAAGTCTTAAAAGAGGGACAAATACTTAATTTTAAATATGTATTGCAAGTTCAGTTATATTTGGAAATTTTATTATATCCATTTGTTGACATTTTGATCAAAGTTCAGCAGACAAAATGGTTAAACTTGATATTAGTTCTATGTTCCTTATATCACACATTGCACTATACGTGGCTGCACAAATATGTCAGTCACTTTTTGAAGAAACTTGCAAGGAATCAAGGGCCATTTAGACAAAATAACACACCAACAATCCTGAGAACCCTAGCTGATCACTAGTAGACAAGTATGTTAGTAGCTGCCTCTTGAACACCCTGCCTAATTTTGTCTTTTCAGCAAGAACAGTCTTAATAATTAGGAACTTGCTAGAAAGAAAAGATATCATTACAATCAAATGGAGATACCTGGTTTTATTGTTCCCTGTGACTGAAGCAAGATTCCTCGTGGCAATTTCCTAATTACCAAAGCTCTGTTCTCATATGAGCCAAGCAAAAGAAATATGTCCAGGCAGTCTTGAGAATTGGATTCACAATTCTTCCATGACAGAATGGAAGGGGAAAAAAGTATTTATTTAATTTGCATAAACCTCTTTAAAGACATGAAGGTTGGCTTTGTTCTGTTTTTTACTGAGAAGTGAACTGACTTAATATAATTAGATGAAGTAGGAATTAACATCCATTTGAAGATTTTAAAAATGTCACCAGTTTATAAAATCTGTCCTTTTTAAAAAAAAAATATGGCTGATTTCCATAAAGTGATGCCGAAGTTGAAAATTGTTCCAAAATAAAATGCCCAAAAAATATCCTGTGTACTGAAATATTTAAGATTTTCTTTATTTATAGTTTCAGATTGAAAAAGAATAAAATAAAATGCATCACATCTGGAGGAAGAAAGTACATTGTCTTGAGAAATAATTCAAGACAGCCTTTATAGATATCCTTGAAGAGTTGCTATGCCAAATGAAGAAGACATACTTTTGTCTGAAAACTGAAGTCTGGGAAATAGCTGAGTGAAGAACAGATAAGAGGTTTCATATCCAGGAGAGTCTCTGTAAGAAAGATAAAGTTGGAATAGACTAAGTTGATAAGAAAGAAGTGAGTGGAATTAAGAGAGTGGGCAGAAGGAAAACCTGTAACAGGCAAAAGTGGAGTCTTGGAGGCTGAAGAGATTTCAAGTGGATTTAAAATCCCTGAAGAGGAATTAGTACTGGGATTGCTGTACACAGAGAATGACACAGTATGGGATCTGTGTACTACAATGTTTTTCAAACTTGGCAACTTTAAGATGTGTGGACTTCAATTCCCAGAATTCTTCATGCTGGCTCAGGAATTCTGGGAATTGCAGTCCACACATCTTAAAGTAGCCAAGGATGTATTATTGCACTAGAAATTGTCTGATACCTCCCTCTGCTCTTCGCAGGTGAGTTTGAACTTTCTGATTCTGCTACAATTTACTTAGGATTAGGGAAATTCAGTAAAGAGAGAAAAATGTTTAAAAAGGCTGACCCACTCAATTCCATTCAAAGAAAAAACTAAAGTCTCTGTGACACCCCCTCCCCCAATACAAACTCTGAAAACATGCCTTTTCTATATCCATTGGTTGTGAAATCTCCTCTGGACAAGAATACTAACCTTCTATTATTCTCACCTTTGATAAACCCTATAATTTCTTGCCTAGCAATATTTTTTTTTCATTTTGTGGACTGAACCAAACCAACAATATCCCCAAGCATTCCTTTTGTGTTTCTGGTACATTTCGGCCCTTCAGAATATTCTTTCGACACAGATCTTGCATCTCAGCTCTAGTCCTTGTCTCTTGTCTCATTGTCAGAAATTAGGCCTGTTGCTTCGGATGCCGTGCTTCCCAGAATAGTACAATTGTTGCTGATCACAGAGTTCAGCTGCATTTACTCTTTCATAAAGCTCAGAAGTGATAATTATGTTGCTGTAACTCCTGTGAAATCCAATTGGCTTCCTCATCTATATATGGTTACCTGGTGCTGAGTCTGGAGACCAAGCATCTGACTTTAGTTCTGATGAGTTTCATTTCTAATTTAGGGAGCAAGTTTGTCAAATTTCCTCTTTGCTTGGAAATGTATTGACTATCTGAGATTGTAGAGGATCCACTTTATGAGTTAGTGTAAGATGTCATTGTTTAGAATCCTAACTGTCATGTTTCCAATCTTATTAAACCTCTTTCTTTGCAAAAACACTTTATAAAATAAAAGAGGTCTGTTAACACTTATTTCAACACAACTCCCAGTTGTATTAGATTGGATGTGTCCCACCATCAGCAGCATCCACAGATAAGGAAGGAAGAAGTTGGATTGTCAACAGCAAACTATTCCTCAAGAGCATTTAATTTCCACACTGCTCTATACAAGTCATACATAGTGAAATATACATATACTCATTATCTTGTTTGTCAAATGACAGGTGTCAGATCATTTAAGCTTATCATCCAGAAACAGAAGACTTGCTAAGTGGAAGAATAATGTAGCTAGTTTGGCAGCATCCTCCCTTGAGGTTTATCTGCCTACACTGAAAGCCAAAACTAGGCTCAAGGTGTTCCCCTTCAGTCTGCTCACAATTTAGACTGATAATCCTTGAACAGAGTCTACAAACTCTATACAAAAGCATGCAAATGGAAATTACAACTGTAATTCAGACTCTCTCATAGTCATCTATGGTCCCTCTGTTACAGGGGTGTCAAACTTGCGGCCCATGGGCTAGATGCTTCACGTGCTGGCCACGCCCACCCCTATTTTAGTAAAGGGGGAAAAGTTGTGATACGTCACATGACGAAGTGTCGTCGTGAGTTTAATACCCCTGCTCTACTGTTTCAGTCACAGACAACCACCTTCTCAAGTGAAGCAGTCATGCCCTCCCAGAAGCTAACTTTCAGTGTTGACATTGCCTTAAGAACCAGAGGTTAGAAGCAGCATCTTTCATTCTGATCCTGATGTTCACCAATACCCTTCATTCACAGATGGCTTGGCTGAGTTTTAAGATGCGTGGAGCTCTGTAAATAATCATTGCTAGATTTTATCTATTGTTTGTATGTTGTTGTTTTAATCATTCAATTGTGTGCAACTCTTGGCAACTTTATAGGCAAGTGCTCTTTAAATTACCCTGCTTAACACAGCTTTTCAGTTGTTGAATCTTCATCTTGTATCAGTTTTGATATTATTAAGCCAGTGTGTTAAAGTTATCCTGCGTTTCATTTCAGGTGCAGAACTGCCATTGTGAACAAGTTGTTGGTAGAGGCCATGAAATTCTGAGCTAACTTTGTACAGGTAGTCCTTGACCTACAACAGTTCATTTAGTGATGGCTCAAAGTTACAACAGCACTGTAAAAGTGATTTATGACCATTTTTCATACTTACGACCATTATAGCACCCCTATGGTCACATGATCAAAGTTCAGATGCTTGGCAAATGACTCATATTTATGGCGATTGCAGTAACCCAGAGTCATGCAATCATCTTTTGCGACCTTCTGACAAGCAAAGTCAATCTGGAAGCCAGATTCACTTAATGACCATGTCACTACCTTAACAACTGCAGTGATTCACTTACCAACTGTAGCAAGAAAGGTCATAAAGTGGGGCAAAGCTCACTTAAAAAATGTCTCACAGCAACAGAAATGTGGGGGTCTATTGTGGTTGTAAGTTGAGTGCTATCTGTACAACTGTCTTATTTCAGCACATTTCCAGAATTATGCCACATGGTAGCCCAGGCTTCGTCATTTCCCCTATCCTTGGATGCACCCTTATTGATTCTCTCCACTTTTACCTTGTAGCATTGGTCCCTCCTACAATTTATATGATTACCCTATTCTAGTAATCATAAGTCTGGAAACTTCAATGACTAACTCAGCCATATCTTGGTGAGATATTCATACTAATGTCTGCATCTTTCAGTCATGACCCTCATGTGGGAAAATAGAATCTGCTTGTCATGTGCATATATCCTGAGAAAGGATATTTAGGGCCCCAGCTCCATGAGATCAACATTATAATACAGATTACCATCCGAAGTTCATTTCAACCCTTTCTTGCTGGCATTTTAGAAAGTACAAAACCAATGTTGTTTTGACAGTATGTAGTCACTAAGAAGAATGACAGGCTGCGTTTGACTTCGGTTTGCATTTAATTCTGGTGACAGTTTTTAATTCAAGAGATGCTGGTTTTATGGAGGCAGTGGGATGCTTGGATTGTACTTTGTGATTTTTTAAATTTATATAGCTACACTCATTGTGATAAACAGTATATAAATCTATGTAATAAATAAGAATGGATCTTTTTGCACCTTGTATTCATCAGTGCTTAGGTTCCTGCAGCACGGCCTGGACAGAATTCCAATTTCTAAGCTATACTTTCCTATATTTTTGAAATGAACTCTACAATACTCCTTTTGAGAAGAATCTTCTGCGAATCCATCAGGACAGTTGCAATTCTCATCATAAAACAATGGCCTTGACAACCATAATTTATTCCTCTAGTACATCTTGTTTTAGAATTATTTTTGCCTCCTGAACTGGCCTGACCTACTGTACTGATCCTTACCCTGAGTCTCTCCCTCATTCTGTTCATGTTGATATCAAGTTTTTCAGACTTCTGGATACTATTCCTAGTCAGTTTATGTCCTGGAAGATGGCAAATTTAATAGCAGTGATGTTGATTTGTCAAGTGGAAGATTCATACAAATTGAAATGCTCTCTACTTCTCAAAGGGATAAAGTAGTCTTCTCAAGCATATCTTTTCTTCTACAATCTGTCTCCATTTCCCCCAATTTCTTGGTAAAAAAATCACTCCATTATTTCAAAACAGTGATTGTCTTCTGCTTGGAGACTACAATAAAATACTGGTTAATTTAAGTAGTTATTTGTAAATTCACACAACCCACCCCGACACCTGTTTCAAGTGATCTCTGTTCCTCCTTTGTTCCATTGTATCAGCCTGAGAAACTGAAGGTGTTTGCTATGGGCAGTAGTACCAAATTATGCATAGTATACAGACAGAGCAGGAGTCTATGAAGAATCTTATAAGCTTCCAAAGGTCAGAATGGGCTCTGTGGAGATGCATTGTATCAGTGCAGTTGTGTAGAATTTCCATACTACTTTTAAAAGTAGAGGAAATCATAACTTTACATTACAAGGACCAGATATCTACATGTGATCAAATGTATGTTTCAGAGTCCTAATCTCTTCATAACATTTTCTGTAGAGTATCATATTTGATGGGAACGCAAAATTACCTGTGTCTCAACCAATCAATTTTCTACTGATGCACTGCGACAATAAGCTATTTGTAGCAGAACAGTTTAGCATAAGAACTTTGGACCAGTTCAGATCCAACTGCAGTCCTGCCTGGACATATCATGTTTTCAAGTTTTGAGATTGAATTAAATCATTGGCTTTTGGTTTATCTGCGACCGTAAGAAAACTGGTTTTGCCTCTGAAGATTACTGTTCTATGGAGTATGTAGGCTATCCATCCCACTATCAGATTTTGAGCTTTCCACTATCCACCACTACTTTCATTACCTCTTTTTGGTCTCTGTCTGCATTGCTTAGGACTTATGATCACATTCTACCACATCTGGCTGCAAAACTCAAATATGCTTATAATATTATCTTCAGACACATTTGACTACAGCACACAACGTAGCAAAAGGGCTTCAGTAATTTTTTACTTTGTTTTCTGTTGCGGCACCTTGTCCTGTGGAATGAGGTCCCCTCTGAGATTTATACATCTCCCACCCTGATGGTGTTCTGGAAGGCCTTAAACAGCTGTCTGTTCTCCCAGAACCTATAGGTAGGCTGATAAACCCCCCTTGTTGGATGTGTTTGTACAGTACATGATTTTTGAATCAAGTGGCCAGATGCCCATCGTGTTTAGATGCTTTGTGTTTAGTTCTTTTGACAGGAAGAAGAATCAAAGAAGTGTTGTTCTGTTTATCCTCAGAATTCAAATTATGGAAAGGAGTTGTCAGAAGAACAGTATGCAGTCTTTCCTATTTTATGCCCAGTTTGAAGACATCAGTATCATATTTATGTAGGAAATAGCAATGACATTCATATGATTTGGCTATGCAATTCCCTAATTAATTACTGGTTGATGCACAGTTGAATGAGTGTAAATGCCAAAAAAATAATACTGAAGACCATTTAGCTATCTTTTCATTGATAGGTGACCCTGATTCACATTTTTACAGGTATTACGAGTAAAGACACAACAATGCACATTGAACAGTAATACCTAATTAATAATAATATCTAATACGTAATAAAATCATATAATTCAAATAAATTATGTAAATAATGTAATTAAAATTCAGCTGTTCTGTGTAATTTTGAATGTTCAAGGCTTGTAAAAAACCCCCACCCTTCTGCAAAGATTTTTCGATATTTATATCTTCTGCACTTATGTAACATAGGCTTTAGTATGGGGCTAGTAGAAAAACTTTCACACTGCCTACACACTGAAGTTCATTTTTCTTGTCTTTGTAAGGAAATTTAGAATTCAGCTATTGTACAAGAGTTCTAGAAAGTTCTTTGCATCCTAAAAAGTGTTTATTTATAGTACCACACTGTTACTTCACCAAATTCTAAAACTGAAGACTATTGGTAATTTTATGTGCATATACTGTACTTTCAGCAGTCACATGTTAATTAATTTTCTGAAGAAAATCCTTTTAATTTCAAAGTAAATACATTCTTAGTAATTTTTAGTTACTCTGTATGTAAATTAGGTTAATGTCATAGTATCAGTTAACAGTTGAGTGGTTAATTAAGTTGTCAAAAAAAAAATCAACTTTTTTCTCACTCAAAATATTCCTTTAATTCTAGGATAGAAGCCTTCCTATTGAAACCTATATAGCTGGTTAATCATGGAGCTGCCTCTTCTCAATGATTTCTGGCAGCCTCACCAGTTCAAGTACAGTGTAGTATCGGTTTCTGGGACCAGTGTCGCTTAGTGGGCTTTAGGAAGTGTGTCTTCTTTGTCATGACCCTGTCTTGTGGAACAGCCTCCACTCTGAAAAATGAACAGCATCTACGCATAGGCCTTCTGGAAGACCATGAATGTCTGACTATTCCCCTAGAATGTTAATGAAGCTCTGGCACGGGTTTGGGTGTGTCCAATAAATTGATTTTGTGATTTTCTTACATTAATTTATTTGTGGATTTAATGATTCATGAATTTGGGTTTTGTTTCTATCTTTGTTCACCATCCAGAGTTTCTTTGATAGATAACTAGCCATGAAAATGGGTCCAATAAATAACAAGCATCTGGAGTCATCTAAAAGTAATTTAAAAAGTGAAGGCCTTTTACCCCTATACTACTCAACTTTTCAGTAGTCAAAATAGCCTCCAGTTCTTGACTTTTCCTTCCCCAAAGAAGCCACTATGTTGTATGGTCTGTGTTTTAACATCCATGAATAGGAAAGTAGCGTTCTGGGTAGAAGAATGGCCAACACAAAAGGTTGCTTAGAAAAGAAAGAGGGAGCGCAGCCTCATCATACAATCTCATGACATTTTATTTATTTATTTGTTTATATCCCACCTTTATTATTTTTATAAATAACTCAAGTAGGAAAACATACCTAATACTCCTTACTCCTTCCTATTTTCCCAACTGAGCAACCCTATGAAGTGAGTTGGGCTGAGAGAGAGTGACTGGCCCAAAGGCCCTTTCACACCTAAGGCAGTACTAGAGTTCATAATCACAATCACTTGTAGATTTGAAATCTGGGGGGAAAATATCTTAAGTTTTCATGAAGGAAATCAGTATATTTTTTTAGCAGATGTTAAATTGTTGGAACAAGAGTTGATGAACTTTGTAACCTGGCCTCTAACAGCATTATCTTAGAAAACATTTAGAGTTTGTGTCATTTTTGATGATTTCTTAAAATCAGTAACTATTCTAAATCTTATGGATAGTCAGTCCCTCAGATGCTAAAGAAACCAGTTCAGGAACAATTGGAGCTGCACAGATTCCCTCTCAACACAGCAGATAAATTGGTGTGCATGGAATGGTTGGCTAAAAACAGTCAAGATAACAGTTGCATGCATTGTGATCATTAAAAAAGGCCTGGGGCTTTAAAACCACATGGTTGCAGAGGCCATTTTGATTTTTTGACCCTCTACCTCCTCTCCCTATGGATGCCTCTGCATGCACATATTGATTTCAGGTCTTTCTGATGCACCAAATCACAGCAGAGCAGCAATAGTGTGTTATTTCCTAGACCTTTCATTCCAAATGAAAACTGTCCATTCAATTGATCATATTAAACACATGCCTTTGGAGTCCTTTCAATTCTATAATGCCAATTGTAAAAGGCATTTTGGTCTGTAGATTCTGTAGTATTTAGTATGTAGAGTTAGATTCTGTGGAATGTTAGATGCTGATCACTAAACCAGGGGGTATATTTAATCCATTCCTGCCTTTTTTTTACTCAGCGTCTTGCAGTAATAACTGTGATGCAAAAGATTCCTTGAGCACCATGTTTTGATCAGGTCACCAAACTGTCAAACTAACTTTGCTCCTGACTACTTATTCTTAAAAAAAATGCACTTTAAAAAAAATATCAAGGTTGCCAGTTTGAATTGCTGCTGTGGGCAAAATCTTCTCCTAAGCCAAGGTTTTTGCTGTGTTTTCAATGGAACTAATAATCATACCCACAAAGAGGCTGTTCATTTGTTTTGCTGCCAAGGCTGTATTTTTCTTCCTTCCTTCATTCATCAGAAATCTCATCTGTTCTATATGCCAAATGTATTTCATTAATATTCTACTCTAAATGGTTAGTGGTCTGTTGCTAAGCTCTCAAGAAAGTTATTTATGGGGGCATTGTGAAATGTAACCTTTGTCAAATTATAAAAGGAAATTCATTTGAAATGGAAGAGAAATGTTGCCTAAGTAGGATTCAGCTTTATGAAAGGAAGGCAGAATCTTTCACTTTGTTGGTATGTGACAAATCAGCCTCTATTAGTTATAGTCTAAAAACAGAAGTAAATTGTTTTGGAATGGCAAACAATGATAAGAATGAACATTTGTCAATACACTTGCAATCTTTTCACATATATGCATATTTTTGCAATCAGATTATCATGAATAATCAGACATATGATTGTTCTTGTATAGGCTCTTTTCTAGTTGCCCTTTTCTCTAAAATGGATTTCTCAGACTATGGATAGAGAATAGACAAACAAAGCTAAAATGGGATATATAACTTATACAGATGGAGTTGCACTATCTCCATTCTTGAACCAACTGCATTGGCCTGGTGTTGTTTATAAATGCTGATTTTGATTTATAATGCTGTAATAGCTTTGGGCTAGAATAATTGAAATATTACCTTCTGAATATCTCTGACTATAACCAACATGTTAATCATTTTCTGTTGTATGGTTCAGTATTTTTAAAAAATCTTAGGAGCTCCCCTTACAATAGCATCCCAACAATATTTTTGCAGACTTTTAATAAAATTTAGTATAATGTCTTTGAATATTACTTTTGTTTTGTTGCTACAGTATTACTGCTTTCTTTAAAGTTTATATTACTTCTTATACCCCTGTGGAGAGTTTTTAAAAACAAATATTTTAATGAAAAATAATGATATAAATATAATGGTGTAAAATGAAAATTTCTGAACCTTATTGCAAAGAATGTAATAATGTGGCGATTATTGTAAATGTTTATATAGATCATAAACATGCATCTATGAGTAAATTACAGTCATTTGTTTATATTATTAAATTATTAAAATATGAATAGTAGACTTGCTTTGGTCACCATAGCGATGATTTTATCTTTGATGGTGTATTGGTATATAATCAATCTGCAATGATAGACAAATATTTTATTTGTTGTGGTTCTACCATATTATTTCAATAATAAAAAGCAGTAGCACCTACATTATTTTTGCTGCTCAGTCAGTTGTTGATAAAGTGTTCAACATGAATCTGGGAAACCCAGATTCAGATCCCTTCTGACAAACAAAGCGAATTGGGAGGCTGAAATAGGGTAATGTTGCCCAACCTAATCTGTTTCACAGAGGTCTGGCAAGGATAAAATGTGGGAATGCCATCTGTTGATTTAGAAGAAACTTGAGATAAATATGCAATACATGCTTATTTAGTACTTAGATGATTGTTATAAAATTATTATTACACTTTTATTACTCAATTGCGAAACTTGCAGAGCTCACTGCAATTTTTTCACTTCTTTATTTAAACTGAACAAATTTATTATTCTGAGAGAACCTCTAACAAGATAAGGGCACACTGGTGTTACAGTTCTACCTGTCTCTGTTAGACTAAAGGTATTTCTTTTATTTACCCTTGCTGGTACGTTTGCTTTCATCTTAGCTGTGTTTTGGTTGCTGGCAGGCAATTGCTAATTAACCTTTCTGTGTCTGGCTCTTACAGGTTCCGGCTACATGACCACCCTTGACACACGTACAACATTTTCTCCTATTAAAATCCTCATCTTAGCTTTTTGCTGCCCCTTTTAAGCTATACTACGTCCTTCTAAATTAGTCTCTTGTGTTCCTCAGACTTCTCTTCCTTATGTATTTCCTTTTTCTCTAGTTCTTTGTAAAAATAACTTCTTCTGTCCTGCAGGCAAAAAAAGAAAAAAAATCCTTATCCAGTTCTACTGTATAACGGTCTCTCTCTCTGGGAGGTGCTATTTTCCCCAGAAGTCCTTATGGAGCATGTAGAAATTTTTCCAGTACTTCCAATTCAAGAGAATGTGGGAAGCCCCCCCTCCTAGAAGAATGAAATATTTTGAGGCATATTAAAAAAGGCAGGATATTATATTTCCCCAAAGGGAGTAATGAATAAACATGGTCTTAAGGGAGATAGAATCCAGCCCCAGTCTCCCTGCCCCCAAGCAGAAACTGAGGAGGCCAGCTTTTAGAAATGCAGATTTGGCAATCCATTCAAGACAGGATATTTTGAAACTCCTTGGCAGAATGGTAGGATTAGAAAGCAGCCCTTCACCCAAGATCCAACACAGGACAAAAGCCATTAGCCACAATAGGAATTGCCTGATACCCTTTCAGAACACAAGCCCCTTAATTGCACCACCCCCAGAGCAGTCCAAACTTCAAAGTCACAGAAACCTGGGAGCCCAGATAAACAATAAGCCAGAGGTTGACCAGATTAGCTCAGACAAACACCTAGGATTTGCATTTGCATATTTTACCTATAGAGCCAGCTATGACCCCTACACAATCCCTACATGACCCCATAGGAATCTGACAACAGCCAATAGAATATCAAAGGTTATTTTCTTGCACAGGAACAGGAAGCTCAAATACAAAGCCCAAAGAAGGTATAAAAACCCACCCACTCTCAACTCCATTTT
>JANHFL010009692.1:0-13126 GCA_032468155.1 Oxyrhabdium leporinum | reverse complement strand
AACTTTACCAGTTTTTGTCACATTTAACAGATTAACAGAGTTGGCCACGCCCACCCAGTCACATGACCACCTAGCTATGCCCACCAGCCACGTCCACCCAGCCAGTCATTAGGGCAGAGAACCTGTTGCTAAAAAATTTGAAGCCCACCCCTGGGTATAGGGTGTCCTGCTTGAGCATAGGTCTGGACTAGAAGACCTCCAAGGTCCCTTCCAGCTCTATTCTGATTGAACATGTAACATGGCTACCTTCTCATTCCCATTCCAAAAGTGGATCCCAGCTCATTACATATAATCCTGTGATTGTGAGAAATCATGAGAAAGGATGGACAGCAACAGTTTTACTTATTTATTTTCCTGAGGAAATCAAATGAGAAATAAGTAGTTCTATTTTCCATTTTAATTCAGCATGAGTTGAATTAAAATACATTGCATACATGTTGATTTACATAGTGGAACAGTGTATATTTTGAACACCAAACATAAGTGTCAGGTAAGAATCGGCTTGTATTCAGTTGCTTTGTTCTTTATTCTTTCTGGGTCCTTTGGTTAAGAACAACATTAACTTCTGGCTTTGTTTTTTTCTGGTGCCTTTGTTCACCAAAGTTGAAAGTTAGATGTAGCTGCACTTGTTGCACTTTTACATAGTATATTTTTACATTTGATGGCATGATTAAAATTTATAAATCAAAACTGTTTTCAAGAGTAAGTGATATACATGGGAATGATTAACATTAAAGTATTGAATAAGATAAATGCTTATGCCTATCAGATTTCTCTGTATGGCCTTACTTGAAATATGTTTATTTTTGTTTCATTTGTAATTGCTTGGAAACAGTGATATCAGCAGAGCAACATCACCAGGCAAAGTTTAGGGTTCTTAATCCTGGAACCCACACCACATAAATACAGCTTCAGTGTTCTTTACCATTATCATATTGTCTTAATCCCCTTTTTAAAAAAAAAAAAGCCATTTGGAAACAT
This sequence comes from Oxyrhabdium leporinum, assembly GCA_032468155.1. NCBI lineage: Eukaryota > Metazoa > Chordata > Lepidosauria > Squamata > Cyclocoridae > Oxyrhabdium > Oxyrhabdium leporinum. The sequence goes on along the minus strand of JANHFL010009692.1, from coordinate 12,145 downwards.
AGAACATGGCACTATAGAATTGCTGTACAATCTACCCAAACTTTTAAAAACAAAGAAAAGAGAAAAAAACTGCCTATGGTATGTCCAGGTAAAGAGAAAGGGACAGAAAGAACAATAAACATGAGGCTGGTAAGAAGAAACAGAGAAAAAAATGAAGAGGAATAAAATTGGGGTTGGGTGGGAGGAACTAATTAAACTAGTATTAGATAAATTGAATAAGTTCCCCTGAAGTCTGTGGAGATTCTCAGTCATCCAGGTCATGCTTGTCCCAAAGGTGCTTTTTTCAAAAGGCAACTGTATTTTCTGGTTTTTCTTCGAAGATGTTTTGCTTCTCATCCAAGAAGCTTCTTGAGCTCTGACTGGAATGGAAGGATTTATACCCCTTGCAGACAGCTGGTCATTTGCATTCTTTTAATGCAGGGGTATCAAACTGGTGGCTTGCGGGCCGGATACATCATGTGCAGGCCAGACCCACCCAGCTTCATGAATGGGAAAAACATCACCAAATGTCACGTGATGGCAATGTGACGTGACAAGTTTGACATCCATGTTTTAATTCCTTTCAGCAGTTCCAAGAAAGCTCCACACCCATTTGCACTACTCAGGTAAACCTGAGGACACAGATAAACCTCCAGATGGCCTTAACGACTCATTAAAAGAATGCAAATGACCAGCTGTCTGGAAGGAGTATAAATCCTTCCATTCCCCACCATCCAGTCAGAGTTAAAAAAGCTTCTTGGATGAGAAGTGAAATGTCTTCAAAAAAACCCAGAAAGTCCAGTTGTCTCTTGAAAAAGCATCTTTGGGAGTTCCCCTGAAGGCATCTTATAGAATTCCCACAATTCTAAAGCACTGGTGGTAGAAAATTGTTTCTAAATATCCTCGCACAGTATTGGATATACACAAAAACATCAAAATAAACATAATAGTAACTAATGGTAACATTTGACTTAAGAAATACAGTAAAACACAATCATATAAGGTTAGGAAAACAAGAGCCATTTTCATTAGCATCTTTTCAGATCCATTCAAAAGCAGTCAGCAGAGTAATGAATAATCTGACCCTACACACACACACAAACACACACACACGCACATGCACACACACAAATCAGATTTAAAAATAAATTTATTCCAAATGCTTCTCAGTTCCTCACTAAAGGCTCTTGAGTAAAGTAACCCTTGATTAAGATGACAGGTTTTCTTATGGATCATTAATAATTACTGGCACGTAAAAGGTTATGGTTATCCCATGGTCAATGGTTCAGTACAGGAAGCAAATGAATGCTATGACACAAGGATAGGAGATGCGTATTTGTACAGAATCAGATTGTTCATTACTCTGCTGATTGCTTTTGAATGGGACTGAAAAGATGCTAATGATAATTAAACTTAATTTACAGAATATGAAATCTACTTCATAAATGTAATAACTTGAATGTTTCTCATATTGAATCATTGAACCATTTACAGAACTTCAGATTCACACATTCACAACACGTGCCTTAATCTTTGTCCAGTCTGAAAAGTGTGATAATACTCCTGTTCAGTTGTGGGTTTGTTTGTTTTTTTCTAAACATTTCTAGCTCCCTCAGTCACTTATAATATCACTATCAGCCCCTTGATCATCTTCATTGTTAGTATTTATCCTAGTTTGTTCTGGTGCCCAGAACTGGACTCAGAACTCAAAGGAAGTTTCACTTAGGAAGAAATTGTGAAACTGTATGGTAGAAGATCCTTCAAGGTGATTGGGTTTAAGCACTAATCCTCTTTTTCTTTCAATTAAAGAATCCCAGATGAAAAATTTTCAATTACCCCAAGGAAATGTTAGTTGTTTCAAAGGTCCTTACCTATTCTGGGTATAGGTATTGGCAGCCCTGAAATGGCCAGCTGCGAGTGAGCGAGCCATCCCAGGGCTGCCATTCGGGGAGGGGAGGATCCACCAATGCTGTGTGAGCAGTCAGTTGGGAAGCAGAGAGCCTGCAGTCAGCTGAGAAGAGGATGCCTGGCTGAAAAGCTGAGCATTGGAAAATGGCTGCTGGGGAGGGGGGAATGCAAGCGAAAATTGGTAGAATTTGGTAGACTAAATGTGGGCAGACGTCAGGGGGTGGGGACGCCAGGGGTGGGATAAATGCCCATACTTAAGGGTGAAGGGATAAACTGCAATTAGCACTGATTTTGTTTTGCTTCTTTGTTTGTTGGTCATTTTGTGCCAGGTTTCACGCTTTCAAGGATAAACGCTGTGTTGTTTGAGGTTTCTTGATGCTGAACTATGGAACATGACTGGTATCCTGTCCCGCTGCAAGCAAGCAGAAGAAATGGGCCTCCCAGACACAGGAAAAAAAAAAAAAAGATATCCCCTGAAAATATGCCCTAGTGCTTATTCTGGGGCCTAAAAGAAAATAAAACTGGGTCTTATAAAATAGGTTAGGGCTACCATATCTGAATTGCATAAATCCAGATGGCCACCAAATGGCAACATTTTCTTCTGCCTCTAGTGCTATGTACCAGCGTTTCCCAGAAAGCTTATCATGACAAGCTACAACGGCTAGATTCATGCAAAATGCTAAGCAAGCAAACCATATTTGTGTGTGATAAGGCCAATCCAGATAAACTGTGTTTTGGGATGTCCTCTTATAAAATGAAACTTCCTCATAAAAGACAATACTGAGTTCACATATTATGCTAAGCCAGAATATAATCTGTTTGGTTTGCGTTAAGGACAAAATGTGGTCCAAGCTATAATTGTTTGTAAATAATTTGTGTGAATTCAGCAATTTAGAACTTTCTCCACAAGACATGATTAACATGAGACTGAAAAAGAGAAGAGGAAGAGAAAGAAAGGAGAAGAAAGAGTAATAAAATACTGCAATTTCAAAATATTTTTTATGATTTCCAAAGATCAAGGCCTAGATTTATTTTTCAAAAATGAAAATAAATAATATATGAATTTCACAGGGCTCACAAATTGTTAGCACAGATTTTAGTACTTAGCATTTTCATGTGCAAGTGGCAGAGATTTTAATGCTTAATAAAAGCATAGCTACACAACATAATTTTCACATGGTTAAATATTATTTGTAAAGGACTTAATAGGAAGATGATGAATACTATTGCTTATTTGCTGGTCTGAAAACCTCATTAGAAATTTGTAACCCTAAGTAGTTAATTAAATAAACTAAAAGCATACAGAAGAACATGGCTATTAATCATTTGATTAAAAGATCTGTGCCCCATTATAACAGCCAATCTCTATATATTTAAGTGTAAACTGCCTATGAGATACATGATCAAATTTTGCATTTAGCAAAATCTTTAGCAAAATTAGTCTGAAAAATAATAGTACTAAATAGTCTAAAAGGTGTATGTGATAAGTGAAAGACAATAAGGTTGTTTAAGGATATCTCAGTGCAAACTATGCTCTCATGTGCTATGTCTCGATTTTGCCAAGTAAAACTTTCTGGGAAAACCATTTTTCAAATGATTGCTTACCATTGATTTGGACTGACTCTTTCAGCTAGAATGTTATTTTTACTTCTACAAAGCATAATTGTTTCTGGTTCTCTAATCGCAAGGAAAGCAGTAGAAAGATAGATCAGGGATCACTCAGCTTAGTTTAGTTGGTCCTTGCTTAACAACCATAATTGAGACTAGCAATTCTGTTAAGTAATGCCGTTGTTACATGAGACGCCACATTGCAATTTTACCGATGGCTTCTTCATTGACTCTGCTTGTCAGAAATGGTGAAAATGAAACGGTAGGATTTTATTTGTTTTTAAAAGCACAAATAATATCATTCATACAGTTATTAAGACAGAGTACAATTAATAGTTGGCATAGTGTGTTACTTCTGGCATCCATCAGCATTCCTGCATTATCTGGTTTAAATTTTTTAAAAGCTTAATTTTAAGAAATAAAATGCCGGCATGTTGCAAAGCAAATATCAAAAGCCACTATCAGTTTTATCTACAAGTTTATTAATTTCATGATTAAAACAGACACATTTGCTGTCATCACCAATAAGATCATATGCATTGGATGAAAAAATTGTGGCTTATGTGTGTAGGAGAGGGCCCAAATTATAAGTTTGTATCAGAACAAATTATCCATGGGTCCTATAATTGATTAACTGATTACATGCCATCAAGTCTTGTTGACTCTTAGCGATCACATAGATTTTCTCCATGTCCTGTAATAAGCAGAGTTATTAACAGTGTGTGCATTTGAAGAATTGCATAAATTGCACTATTTCTGTTTCCTTTCCAAACATTGCAGGCATCAATACAAGGAACAGACATAAATAATATATTATAGTGACGTATAGTGACAATCTAACGGGTCTGTATCAAACTTCAGTGTCCACCCTCAGTGCCTGTTATAAGGGGATGATGGGAATCATAATTCATCATAACTGAAGGATGCCTGTTTGGGAAGCACTAAACTGAATTTCAGCTAAGGGAAACACAAGGTAACTGCAAAATAAAAAAAAAAAAGGCTGATAGCAGTTGGCAATTTTAATGAGTGCCAACATGATTTCATTGGATGCTGGAGTTCCAATTCAGATGAAAACTTCCAGTTGGCGTGTGTATGTTTGTGTATGAAAATTATAGCCTGCATACAATAATATGATTCTGAATAATTAAAAGCCAAGCCTCGGCAGCCAAAATGAAGCTGGACATTTCTTGGTATAAAATTAATGTTTTATTCTCCATGCTGAAGGTTGCTTTTTTTTTCTGGTAAGTACATGATGGAAACGTTTGGCAGCCAGTGTCACATTCAGCATCTTTAGGCTATGTGCTAAAGGTAGCCTTGAGAGCATAGGGAACGCTTGATGCAATTGCGGAGCACATGTGGTACTCTCCAGAGCTATATCAGGTCCCATAATTCCCAGCTAGTGTTAAATCTTTATCATTACTACCAGCAACAACAGCTTCTTCCCAACTGGCAGATCCAAGTTCAGAAGATACATTGTCAAATCCACCAGAAACCCTTAGGGGGAGCAGAAATTGATACGTACCCAGAGGAATGTCCTATAAAAGACAAAGTGAGAACTACTCAGGCATCAGGAACAAACCATGTCTGTTGCTTTTTCTTTTGTTGTATTCCTTTGTGTTAAGTCAGAGATAACCCTTTGTTTCTGCAAGTGCCGCTCTTTTTTTAAGGACAGAATGGTTACTGCTGCACATTGACAAGGTCTAAAAAGAAATAATCCTGGTGCTAGAACACTGCTTTCTTTTTTGATGAAATCACAGCTTGTGTCACTGTGGGCTTTATTATTATTTTTTTTGTTTTAATGACATAGAATAACAGAGTAACAGTTGGAGGGGACCATGGTGGTCTCCTAGTCTAACCTCTTGCTCAAGCAGGAGACCCTATACCATTTCGGACAAATGGCTGTCCAATCTCTTGTTAGTAGCCTCCAGTGATAGAGCACCCACAACTTCTGAAGGCAAGCCTTTCTACTGGTTAATTGCTCTCACTGTTAGGAAATTTCTCCTTGGTTCTAGGTTGCTTCTCTCCTTGATTAGTTTCCATCCACTGTTTCTTGTCTTGCCTTCTGGTGCTTTGGAAGATAGGTTGATCCCCTCTTCTTTGTGGCAGCCCCTCAAATATAGGAACCTTGAAATCATGTCACTTCTAGTCCTTCTTTTCATTAAACTAGTCATACCCAATTCCTGCAACCGTTCTTCGTGTGTTTTAGCCTCCAGTTCCCTAATCAACTTTGTTCCTCTTCCCTGCACTCTTTCCAAAGTCTCAACATCTTTTTTATAATGTGGTGAGCAAAACTGGATGAAGTAAATGGCACTAAAATCTAATCTAGAGTTCCATGCTTGGCAGCAGCTTTGCTTGTTGCACATACTTATTTCCCGCTCTCATGGCAGGCTGGATTGTGAGTCAGTCCAAGAGGGAAAGTAAATGGTACGATGTGGAAGATCCATCCTAGAGGCAAGGTGTGAAGACTTCAAGAAGGCTTCTACAGATATGTGAGCATAAATGGCAATTCAATTGTACCTGTCAGCAAAACCCTGTCCCATAGTCAGTCACAACAGATGACACCCCTGATCACCTTGGCTTATCTTGAAAAAGGCTTAGTAAGATCAAATCTGGATGCTATTTGGAAAAGGATCCACCAGGAAATTTAAGGTTTTAGATCAGTTTGGGAAGTTATAAAAGCCTATCCAAAAGAAGGCAAGAATTAACTGTTTTCATATTGTCCCAAGTGAATTCATAACAACTGGTTCTTAGACAAATAAGGTGTAGGAAAAACTGAGAAGTAGAAAGTGGGACTGAGAGGGCCAACATGCTGAGACATGTCCTTCTGTAGTGCGTGGAGATTATCCTTCCTCCTGTTTGGCTCGCCACTTTATTGGGAGGAGATTAACTTCTGGACCGGCATCATCACGCATCTTGTGAGAGTGGTGCTCCTTCAACCTTCTGAATGTCCTGTCCTGTTTGCCATATTTTACTTAAGATAAGCAAAGAGATGTTCTGGGCTAGGAAAAAAACAACATCAACTATGAGCCAGACAGAACTAACTAGATAAACACCCCTGATGATTCATTTAGAAAAATGAGTTGTCTACCTTTTTATCCTCAACATAAATTGTATATCATAATGAAAGGAAATGATCAGAGTTTTTTATCCATTATTTCTGAAAAGGTCTATGTTGTCAAAATCTACCATAGACTAAATTTTCTTAGGTGTTTATTGGATGATGTCAGCAGAACACAAATCGAGCCATCAGGGTGGGCTTTTTAATTGACTATTTAGGGTTGGTATGACTGAAGGAGTTTTCAGCTCATTTGAGGGAGATTTTTTTTAAAAAATATCTTGCTCTCCTCCTATAATAAGACAGCCAACCCCATTATATTATGTGTTGTTTAGGACAAATTGTGCACTCTAATCATTACTTGCTGATTAGGGGGAACTAATTTTGTATTATCATTTTTTTCCTCCTGTCTTGCAATTTTAAGACAGCCTTTTTCTGCACAATCACAAGAGACGTTTCTAACATGTAAGAAGATGTGGAAGAGAATGTTTTGGTCTCCCAATGATTCACTCTCACAGAGCTTGTCAAGGCCATTCACAAGATGGAGTTAAAAAAAAATAAAGTCAAAATGTGGCTTTGATTGCAGGCTTGCCCCGATGGTTCATCCCTGACAGAATGAATCAAAACAGACCTTATTTGGCAGCTAAAAGTAGAATCAGCAGCAGATGATATGTCTGAAAATAATGCTGTCAACAACCTGCATTTAGTTGCTAACATCTTGTCCTTCCCTTAAAAGCATTTAAGGGTATGTTTTCATGTGGAACAGAGAAAATCTGCTTTCCTAGGATTCATTTTTAATGCCAAGATAAAGAAGTATCTCCCACTTATGTGACAAATCCTAAAGAAAATTAAAGCAGATTTACTGCTCTATGAGGTAAGCCTTTACCTCTCAGAACCCAGGCTGTCCAAAGAGGATGACAAAGGAAAGTAGAGGACATTTTGCCTGCCCTGGTGTGCTGCCATCATGGGCAAGTAACATGAAGAAAGAGAGAATAGCAACCTGCTGCAAGCACAATAAAAAACATTTTTAAAGAAGATTCCCTGGGCTAGGGCCTTTAGCACGAACTATATGACTTGCTCACTCTCTTCCCTTCTAAGTGAATTCAGGAACTGCTTAGGTGAGAATACTTCATGGAAGCATAGACTTAGAAAGATATGGAGAGATTTTCAGGTTTTCTTGAAGGTAATGCTGAAGACAAGAAGGTTACTTAAATACAGCTATGAAGTCTAGTGTCAGCGATATTGCAGTTAATCGGAGTGCTACCTCCGCAAATCCCGGAATAATGTCGCAGTAATGGCTTCCAAAGCTGACATCTAGAATAAGAGGGAAGTGGGTTGGCCCAATGTTGTATAAAGATTTCCCTCCCCCAAAGATTTCATTGATTGATTGATTGATTCATTCATTCATTCAACACTGTATCAGAGATCCAAGGTTTGATTCTGTTCTGTGATAGGAGAGGTTGCCTAAGACTGAGCATTTTCCATGGCAAAGCTCTGGAACTGACACTTGGGGGAGTTCCAATCTGTCCCTTGTCTCTATTCTTTGGGTGGCATCCAGAACAAGTAATTCTTAGTTTCAAAGAGCAATTAGGATCCCTTGAATTGTTGATGTAAGAGTTTGGTGTTCTGCCAAGAAATCTGTATCTGTTATTTTTATTGCTGCTTCTGAACGAGCTTGAGCTGGTCAGTTGCTCGCAAGGTCTATCTCTTTAGAACTGTGCAAACAGCAGCATTATTGCAAATTGATTTTTCTTCTTCTATATAAAAAGAGACTCATTATTACACAGATACAACTCAAATTACTCACTATTTGAAGATATCTATGTATAACATTGCCACCCACATTTTCTCTGGGATGATTCCAGACTGACAAGCCACAAAAGCATTTGCAGAAATAATTGCAGGGGAAGAGGATGAAATTAAGGCTATGAAATATTTATTAAGTTTTGTTTTTGTTTTCTAAATTTCTATAATGCCATTTTATCAAAAACAGATCTGGAACAATTCCTGGTTGAAACAACAAGGACATACAATTTAAAAACAATAATATAAATTATGGCTATGATTTCAGATACCCGGAGAACCACCTTTCCCAGCAGGATTTTGTCCACCCCTGCATTTCTGCAGGAGAGTGACAAGAGCTTCTCTATCCCATATGAAGTAACAGAAGTGGGAGCCCCAGCGGGGGTCTTCTCTGGCTATCCCTACACTCGGGAATCCTTGCCTTTCAAAGTCCTAAGTCTTACAACCTTTGAGAAATCTCTTAAAACCTGTCTATGCCACAAAGATTGCGAGGCCTAATTTAAGGCAGAGTGGGAGCAGTTGCTGGAATTAAATCATTTCTGTATACATTTTTTTTCTTTCAAACACATTTTCCTCATAACCAATTTAAAATTTAAACTCACCTTCCCTTGAGTTGCGGGTATCTAATAAATAGAGCACTAAAGCTTGCATAACGTATCTTCTGGATTTCTTTCCAACACTTTTGCCAGGAGTGGCTGCAGGAAGCACCTGAATTTTCTTATGTGTAAGAAAGTACAGTGGTACCTCAGTACTCATCATTCATTGGTTCCAGCAGGTGTGATGAGTAGCAAAAACGATGAATACCAAACAATTTTTCCCCATAGGGAATAATGTAGTTAGTCACAAGGCAGCTGACACTGACAAGTTCTAGATGTGTGTTGTGTACCAAACAAATGGTGAGTACCGGGGCAAAATTTTCACATCAAAATCTGTTGTACCAAATTTGTTGACTTTCAGAGCAGTTGGGTACCAAGGTACCACTGTAATATGTATTTCTCTCTCTGTGTGTACTGTTTTTCTCTTATGCTGTATCTTAGTGTGTTTGAGCTCAAACATATGGCAAACTGCCTATGCCCCTGCTTCGGTCCCAAGATCAGGAGGGAAGAGTGGCTGGGACAATCATGAACTTTCCAAGTGCCTGTCCCTTGGGGATGCATTGGAGATGGGGGGGGGGTTTTCTCCTGAAATGTTTTTCTCCACAGGTTTAGGCTGGATCTGATCAATTTGTCAAACTTGATCTTTCTTTTGCCAGGTTTTTCCTGTTCTCTTATTTTCCAGAAAGTTATCCTATCGATAGCCAAATACATGGATGGACAGAAAAGTAGAGTTCAAAATGCTTTTACATTATTTCTTTGCCATATACAGCTGAGTTGCAAAAGATAATAAACAAGGGGGAACAAGTGGTGTTTTTTCCCTTTATTTCAGTCTCCTGTTGGTGCAAGGTTTGGATGTATCAGAGCACTCAGACATCAATTGCTAATCCCACTGCAATACTTAATAGCCCTCTACTTGAATTATAAAAGATCTGGCCATTATGATTGCTCAAAAAACTGCAAGCCTTGGATGATTATTCAGAAACTAGGAAGTACATATGTTTATTCCCTGCCAATGTTCTAGGCATTCTAATATTGAAATGGCCAAAGGTTTTAGTCCTAAGTGTCATGTCAGGTGTCAGGGATTGAGCATAACATACTGTACATTCATTCCTTTCTCTCTATAATGGTTTGTAAGAAAGACCTTGAGAAACGGGCAAAGAGATGTTATCTGGGAAATGGTCAGATAAGAGATGTTCACAGCTGTGTAATGGGTGGAGAAATAATATTTGTTCCTGAGCATAAGATGACATCCCAACAAATACAGAATAATTAAGTAGCAGAACAAAATATAGGTTTAGCTCCACTACTAAAGAATACTAACAGAAAATCATTACATTTATCATGGTTATTCTACCAGATACTGTTGAGTCAATATAGAGTCAATGGTGGTTTGTAAAATAATTGACAAACACATGTGTAAAAGTTACAATGTATGGTAAATATAAATACATTAAAACAATAACCAACCAATTGTTTCAATGATAAAACACTTAAGAGAACAAAATAAAATACCAACAATTAATGTAACTGCATAATATAATGTAACATAAAGACATAACGTCACATAAAAACACAACATAACATAAATATAACACAACACAACAAACACAACACAACACAACACAACATAACATAACATAACACCATCAATATAAATAATTCCAAGTAAAACAAATTAAAGATAACGATAGCAAACTATTCAACTGAAAACTCTTTGGAAAAGTTCTATCTTCAGTAGCTTCCCAAACATTAAAAATGACAGAGCAATTTGTAATTTTAAGAGAAGGACATTCCACAAAGCCAAAATAGCAATTGAGAAAGGGGCCTTCCTATCCTCCAATTTGTCTATTAGAAGTAAAAGTAGATTTATTAAGAAATATGTAGAAAAAGTTTCATCTCTGCCTAAATTATATGTTAAAGAGTGGGAACTAGATTTCCATCTAGCTGGCATTGACCGATCTGCTGTTTATAGAGAAGCAGCAGCATACAGAGAGAGGCTCAAATCATCAATATCTACACAATACTCTCTCTGTGGTCTACAACCAGCTCATCAGAGATTAAAATCCAGGACAAGCTTCCTAAGGTCAATGGAAGATTTCGAAGAACTTGAAAACAGAGTGAAAATCTTTGTATAGACTATGCATTGGTACAACAAGATTCAGAGACACTGAACAAATGGGGCTATCAGGTGGCTTCTGCTATTTGCAATTGTGGTGACATGCAGATAACAATACACATGTATACCTGCCCTTTGTGTCCTAATCAGTGTACACTTGAGGATTTCATGACAGCATGACAGAATGCAATTAATGTTGCTAATTTCTGGGAAGATAAAATAGAAGATATTTTAATCTTGTATTTTATATTTTACATTTTATGTTGTATAGCATGCCTCATTTTAATTGTGATGCTTCTGTCCTGAATAAACAAACTAGATGGTCCAGAACTGTAATTCGCAGCTCCTCTTCCCATTAGCTAAGCTGGCTGGATCTGATGAGAGAGACTTGCTACTCATGCTTGGCATACACCATCTGGTTATTTCATTGGGTTCTCTCATACGACACATTAAGTCTTTCTGAGTGGTTTATATGAGCATGCAAATCCTCTCCTTATTCCAGCCCTGTATTGTAAGTAAGAAATTTCAGCTAGGAAATATTTTGTTAAGTCTCAGGCCTTGAGCAATTAATGTCTACCATAACTTTTTAGTGTGCTGGGCAAACTATCAGAAAGTCAGTACAGTTTAAACAAGGATGAAATGCAGTTTTCAGGGATAAGGCATGCTCAAGTATCCTAGTCTAGTATAGACACACATAAAGAAGAAACAAGGCATAAGCTAATGATCAGTTCCCAGAGAGTATAGATTTCTTTGAGGTCTATGAAATATATAACTAGGTGGCATGCTGATAAAATTACGTTAGTGGGTACCAGTGGTGGAATTCAGCCACTTCTCACCGGTTTTCCCAAACTGTTAGTTAACTGCTTATGCAGTTTGGAGAACCTGCTAAAAATAAAGTGCAAGAGAGGGTTTTTTTTTCTCTCTCCCTTCAGTTAATAGCTCCAGGCAGATAGTCAAGAACCACTTCACAGTTGCAGCTGGAATGCAGCTGATACATGCTGATTCAAGTCAATAAACAACAGAAACTGACAGGATTAGGGCAGGGAAACCCATCAATCACCCATCTAGGGATGGGATTAA
>JANHFL010009685.1:253208-278556 GCA_032468155.1 Oxyrhabdium leporinum | reverse complement strand
GATTTCTAGTCTTTTATAAAAGAACTTCTATCTGTTTCTACTATACAGTTTCATTAGGAAAAACAGTGTTCCGTGTTTTCTCCTCTTCTTAACTACCTCTCACAAAATTATCCTGTCCTGCAAAGCAGAAAAAAACAGTTTTTCCTCAAAAGTTCCTTTTGAGCACCGTCTGTTATTTAACAACTTCAAACTGCACTTTGAATCACATATACATCATAAACATAAATGTTTATTTTTATTTATTAATCAATTTTATATGGTTGTTCCTCTTATAAAAAGTGACTCTAGGCGACATACAACAATCAGGTAAAAGTAAGACATATATAGCACTTTTTTTTTTGTCTTTTAATGACCCAGTAATCACTGGCATCGGGGTGGAGTTGGGGCGTCAGAATGGAGCTGAGTGTTTACTGGCCAGATGCCCTTCCTGTCGCCAATGCAGAGTTTGCAGCTGATTTACTCATTGTGCCCAGAGAGAGAAATACCTGCTGCTACCTAGGATCAAACTCACAGCCTCCTGATTGTGAGGCGAGAGCTCCACCTCTAGGTCAATGCACCATTCAAGACATATATAGCATTTGTAAAAATGTAAAAAAATAGTATTAAAGATTAAATCTCAAAATAAAGAAACCCGAGGCAAAGTGAGAATACATCCACCACAGTAATGAAGCCAATTTAAACAGGTGTCCGGGTCTCAGGTCTTGAGGGACTTTCTGGAACATTAAGAGAGATGAGCTACATTGATTTTAATGGCGGTGGTGGTGGAAGTTGTAATTAGGAGACAACAATTGTTCTCAGTTATTTTCCCTTCATATTTACAGTGAAAGACATGAGCCGTCTGTGCTGTTGCTATGAGATAGCAAAGAAGTTGCTTTTTGCCACAAAAACTAGAATGGTAACTTATTTCCCTGCTGATGTTCTCTTTCCTAGCATTTTTTCAGGATTTTTTTGGTCATATTTTCTGTTTTGATTGCTTACATAAGCTTTAGTCCTTATTAATAACACAAATCCAGGCAGCAAACCTCAGAGGGAACAATAATAGCTCAGAATAATTTTCTTCTAACTACCAACCTAAGGCAGTAAATAGATAAAAGAGGTCACTCTTAATCACAGCATTACTGTTGAATTTTTATGCCAATATCAGGAAAACTAAAGCTTTTTTTTTTTTTGCATTTGGCGTAGTCCTACATTCTTGGAAGATTATTGTTTGTTCTTTCTTGTTGTTGTGACAATCTGTCTAGGTTGGGCGTTTGGCTGTGTAACATGGGCCTTTCACCCAGTATTTGAGAAAGTACAGTGTCATTGTTTAGTATGGGAGTTTAAGTGTTTGCTTTCAGTTTATGAACTAATTCTCTACAAATGAAAGACTGATAAATGTTATTCATACAATCAATTCACTTTTAGCCATGAAAACTCACTGGGTGACTCTGAGACCGTCAAAGTTTTCTTACGATTACAAAATGAAGAGATATGTTCATAGAATCTGTTATCTGCCTTCAGTTCTTGGAAGAAAGGTGGCAAATCTAACTATAATAATGATAATATAATATAAACCCATAACAACCAGATCATCACTTGAACATTATTGGCATTGACAAATCCACCATTAGTCAATTGCAAAAGGCAGCTTTATCTGGAACAGGTTCCATCTTGTGACAATACTTTTAATCCCACCAAAGAACAACACCTTGGGAAGGACTTGGCAAGTGGATAAAAATGCCAAATCCAGTCTGAACATCTGGCTGACTATCCAACAAACCATATAATATCCTATGATACCATAATATGATATATGATAGTATGATAATATATAATGTAATCTGTAATTAATATAATATGATGTAATAAGTATAGTAATAATAATATAATAATGCTTGAATGAATGAATGTTAGAAAAAATAAACATGAAGGATAGAAACAAACATAATCATGACCTTGAATCTTATAGTAGACCTTGCTTAATGACGGTTGCTTTGTGACTATTGAAAGTTATGATGGACCTCCGAAAAGTTACATACAATCTGGTTCCAGACTTCTGACAGCTGCACACGGCCTGCAGTCACTGATTGCATTTTGGGAGCCTGCTTACCAGCTTATATTTATGGCCATCTGCAGCATCCTGCAGTCATGTGACCATCATTTTTGGCACTTTTTGCTAATTTCCAGCATTTACTTCTGGTTTTGGAAAAAAAAGGCTATTGAAGAAAATGAGTTCAGTTAATCACTATGGCATTCACTTAATGACTTCTGTGAAATAGTTTGTAAAACTGGTCATGTGGTGATCTGCTTAACAACTGCCATGACCTATAAGTACAGTTCTGGGCATAATTACAGTTGTGAACCAAGGATTATCTGTATAAAATTAAGATGATCATAAATTGAATATACCTTTTCTCCAACTGACATCCTTTTCTCTGCCAACTACTCAGGTGTGGTAAAAGCAGGATTATTCTTCAAATAGTGCATGCTAGGTGGAGATTTGTCTTTATTGCCTGTTTATGTGTATAATAAAAATGACTTAAATATGACTTAAATAATTAATGCTTGACAATACAGAAAAATGTACAGCTTGTTATATCCCCCCACCAAAAAAAAACCCAAAAAGAGAAAAAGAAGTGCTGCTGTTTATTATTGCTGCTGAAAATGTGTGTTGGGGGACTCAAGCAAATTAGGAATGACATCCCCTCTCCTCGTCACCAGATTATTAGAGCTCTTTCTGTCTCATCCCAAATGCCACATAAATGGGCCAATTTGCAGATTGCTCTGGACATCCTAATGTTCATATGTGCACTTTAAGATAAGTTGTCATAAATAGCTAAATTGTCCAAGGAGCAGAGCCAAAATGCATTTCAATCATGACTGTGGAGATGCCTGCTAAAGTGGGGAGGAGAGAAAATAACAGGCAGCATATTACAAGTGTTGAAAGTGACTATAAACAGAGTATTAAATTCTTGTTCAATGCTCCATGTTAAATAGTTTTGTCTTGTTGATAATCATTCCAAGAAGTGCCACTTGATTTGATGGAGGATAGAAGGGAAGGCTATGAAAATTGAAATGTTCTTCCTTTGACCTTCTCCCCACAGAGTAGTCATGTGGTTTTTATGTAATTTATCAGTTCTTGGATCAGAGATAGAACTTGAAAACTACGAATGCACAAGATGCTGTAGATGCAATAAAATGTGCCAAGACTCATTTGCTGAATATTGAAAAAATAACCACTTAAAGCTTGAAGGAAAATGGTTCTGTTCCATTTAGGATGAATTAACTCACCATCTAAGTATACTGTACATATTGGTGCCCTGGGAATCTGGAGCATGCTAGTGGTAAACAAGATGAGAAATAGGAGAGGGAACAAGAGCTAGGATGTGTCTAAATTATAAAGATAACCCTTAAGCAGGTTCATGAAATCAAAATAATCACGGGATACAGCTTTTTGTAGCATTTGCTATTTGAGGACATAGGATGGTTTTCGTGAAAGGAACAGGAAGAGCTCAAGGCAAGCTATACAGTAAAGTAAGAATATTTGTAGACAAGATATTTATGGGCAGTTTCACAGGATATCTTGATTATGTCATCCTCCTATTTCTATATTCTCCTAGCACCAATTCTATTTCTTCTTGTCCTCCTAATTCTTCAGTATCTTTTGACTTGCCGTGTTGCTAGGTGCAAATGAGTGTGAGGTGGCAGAAAAATTGGTTTAAATCCTTTCTTAGCTGACCTAAATAAAGGGGATAATTAAAATAACAATAAGATTCAAGTACAAGTGCAAAAGCAGAAAAGGAACGAATGGCTGCAATCACCAGACAAGCATGTAAAAGAAAATAAACTCTAATTTGACTCATTCTTCAATCATTTGCTTCAGTTTACTTCTCCCTCTCTAGCCTTGAAGAGCTATACCGAAAATGCTAAGCACAAATTAGCATTTTATATATTGTTCAATATATAAAATGAATCGAAGTGCTTCAGAATATTTTAAGGTGCTCTTGATAGACATAAATTTTCTATATTCTAACACTGTAACAGCAGCACAGATAATACTGTAACTCCTTCAGTATAACTTGAATCATTTTTGATCGCCATCCTTATAATACAAAATATGTCACATATTCAGATTCTCCAACTTGTAATTACAAATCCTTTTCTTCTTAACCTAAATGACATATATTTCCATTACTTGTGACCATGCAAATGTTACAAGGTAGACAGAACACACGATGCTATCACGTGCAATTTATGGGATGAAAATCGAGTATTGAAATATGTGTGATATATTACCCTAGCCTAGGGCAATAGTTCTGAGTTTTAAAAGAGCTTACTGCTGCATATTACTCCAATTCCTGCTTATTATCCAATTCATGAGTTCTATGATTTAGAAGAAAAAATAATAATCTTGAAGCTGTACTTACTATTTCATTCCAGTGCAAGGCTTTTCTGATTTAAAAGATAGATTGCAACACTGGAGATAGCATCTTACTTTTGAAATGCAATATAAAGTATATATTAACACTATACACTAACCATTACTCTTACATGCCAAAGTTAAATTAGCAGAGCTATGCAATGCTTTGGACTGAATCTCTAAAGCCTAAAGCTTGCCTGTGAAACCTTACAATAGCTGCATCTTTCTGAAGATTACACAGCAAATGTGAAGGGTAGCAGCCTAATCCCAGGAAAAGGAGGAGCTGCTTTAAAATACTTCAAGCACTGTTTGCAGATACAGTATAATCTGAAGCATCTAATTCAGAAGCAACTAATTGCCATTACTTATTTAGTGAGCGAGCGAGCAAGTGAGATAGCTAGATGTGCATGTATACCCACACACAAATACATATAACACATGCATATTCATGCATACATATACACATATGTGTATATTTACATATATATGTGATGATCTATCTCTTGAGTTTGTGAAGTTGTTATGAATGGACTTTGAACTTGATGATCCATCCATCCATCCCAATTACATGAAATGGAAAACAATAGCACTTAGACTTATAAAACAAAAGTATGTCACTTATTCAGATTCTCCAACTTGTAATTACAAAAACTTTTCTTCTTAACTTAGCATGCTCCATAGTGCTTTACAGCATGACACATTGCAGGTCTTAACACAAATACATTCTTCTTCCTGCTACGTTCTTATTTTGAAAAATATACTACCCCCAAATTAGCTGGGTGAATGCACAGCTTATCTGCCCTTTGTCATTGTTATCAGTAACCAGGTATTTGCTTAGATTCTCTCTCAGGATGCAGCCCTAACTCATTCATAAAGGCTGTATGACAATGCACACTCTCAAAGTAGTACAACTGCAAGTGAAGAAGTTGAATGGGTAAAAAACAACAACAATTGTACAGACAAACCCAGGATCAAAACCTAGGCAAAACATATTCATTTCTGGGATTTTAAAATTCATTTCATACTGTCATACTAAATAAGTATTAATAATTCCAAGAATATAAAAAGGATATTCAATGACAGGAGTCTCTGTGGATTTTAGTCGGCTAGTCATTGCTGACTATAGGGGTGATGCTTATGTCTGTTTCAAGGCCATTGACTCAATGCTGTCTGAAAACATTTTCGTGGTCATGTGACCAGCATGAAGTGACAGAGCGCTGTTACCTTCCCACCAAAGTAGCATCTACTCCCATTTGCATGCTTTTGAACTGCTAAGTTGATAGGAGCTATCGTGAGGATGGGAGCTCACCCCACCACATGACACTTGGGTCTGCCGGCTTTGTAGCTGACAAGCCCAGCATCTTAACCACTGAGCCACCGTGTCACCCTATTCAATGACACGTTGTTACTCAAATACGATGGTTTACATTCTTTTTTCATTAGAATATTCTATTAATTATTTATTAGAATATTATAAGAACAGCTAGTTAAGACTCAAATAAGGTATGAATTGCTGTAGTGTTTTTCAAAAATACTCAGGATCATATTTTCTGAAAAAGTGGAAGATTACATTAGAGTTATCTTTAATCTAAACATTTAATATTGTAAAACTAAAATACATCTTTGTAAAGATTTAAACATTTTTAATATGCATTCAAGGGCAGAAAAAGCTGAATTGCACCATAAAATATATCAATATAATAACAGAATGCAATATAATACCCTGGTCATCTCTTGATTGGACTACTACTGCAATGCAGCGGTCCAAGTATGGGTCTATCTGTGAAAAATATTTGGAAGCTACAACTGGTAGAGAACCCAGCTGCTTGGACAGTT
Source organism: Oxyrhabdium leporinum (assembly GCA_032468155.1). Classification (NCBI taxonomy): domain Eukaryota; kingdom Metazoa; phylum Chordata; class Lepidosauria; order Squamata; family Cyclocoridae; genus Oxyrhabdium; species Oxyrhabdium leporinum. The sequence goes on along the minus strand of JANHFL010009685.1, from coordinate 272,321 downwards.
GTAGAGGCACCTAGGGTGATACATGTTAACATCAGTATTACACAAGCTGCATTGGTTGCCAGTTTGTTTCCAGGTCCAATTCAAGATGTTGGTTATCACATTTAAAGCCCTTCATGGCATGGGACTAGGTTACTTGAGGAGCCAAACTTTAATATTTACAAATTTGTGTTTTTATTGTATTGTAACCTACCCAGAGTCACTTTGGATAGGGAGATGAGGGCATATAAATTTAATAAAAAGGTAAGTAAATATAAAACACGTGATATAGAACAGCCCTCTTCAAATAAGATGTGTGCCAGATAAGTAGGTTTCCAACATTTTCAGCAATAGTTGGCACCTGTTTTTTCCATAAAATTGTCTGCCCATAAAATTATGTCCACCAAACATGATAATATGTCCCTTCATATTGTTCACATATCCAACTGTACAAAGCTTTACAATAAAAAGCATATAATCTAATCTCTGGATGTCTGTTGCAGTTGAATTGACTGAGGTATTCATTTATTATTAATGATCCACTGGTGTAGTTATTAGAAACCAGGAGACATGAGTTTTAGTCCTATCTTAGGCACAAAGCCAGGTGGATAACCTTGGGCCAGTCATTTTCTTTTAGCCTGAGGAAGCAGGCAATGGCAAACCACTTCTGGAAAACCTTGCCAAGAAAACTGCAGGGACTTGTCCAGGCAGCCACTGAGATCCATACTATCATGTTTCCATTGGAGCCTGAATCTGTGGAGGAAGATGAGCCAGAGCTGGAGCTGAGGGAGACCAAGGGGACGGCTTCATTGGCTTCAGAGGAATGTGGGGAGGAGGCAGGCGAGGGCCCTTCAGGAGTGGGACGACTTGTTAGCAAGGATGACCGAGAGAGGGCAAGCAGTGGAAATGAAGAGAGATAGAACTCAGGTGATGAGCAAGGACCTCCCACTCCTGATCCATTGGCATGGAGAGTCGAGAGGAGGCAGGAACAGTGCATGTTGACTTGACTACTTGGGACAAGAACGCCATGCCCCACTTCACAAGGCACACTTGGGGACTGAGATTTAAGGAGGGTATTTGTCGGGAACAAATGCTGATTTCATGGAGTTTTGTGTGCCATTGCTGATGTTTGGAGTTTCCTGGACTTCTTGCTTTATTTCTTGCTGGCCTGGATTAATTGCCTTGCTCCTTTGCTTCCTGAAACCATCACCTTGTTCCTTTGCTTCCTGGATTCATTGACTTGCCCTGCTGGATTTCTTGCTTTGCAGCCGTTGTGCTCACAACGTTTTGCTGGACTACTTGCAGTCAGAGGCTGCTGGAAGGATATGTGTGTGTGTGTGTGTGTGAGAGAGAGAGAGAGAGATCGAGATCACTTTGCTCTGGGACTTGCCATAAACATGGGAGCATTTGGGGAAAAGTTGGAGCAATAAAGAGGTGATTTGAACTATCAGCTGACTGTTGCTTCTGTGCCTTGTCCCAGGGCATCACACATACACAACTGGAAAAAAAAAAGTCAGTACAGGCCTTTCCCTGTACCATTAATTATTTCCTTTCCACATAATAAGTTAAAATTGCCAGATTTTTGAAGCTGCTTTACAGATTATATGGCAACAAAGGTATTTTTGTCATCAGATGGAAATAGCAAACATCTGTAAATTTATAGGATATATATTCAAAAGGGAACAGGCAGTTCCCAGTGGCACTCAAAATGAATTTTGTTTTGACAGCTATGCTAAGCCTTTATGAATGTACCTTTCTTTGATTAGAGAAAAAAAATCTACATTTATTGGTGATTGGAAGCTCTTAGGGATTATTTTTACATAAAAATGAAAAAAATGAATTTGTGATTTATGCTTTGATGATTAGATAGGATATATTATAGAAAAGCAGTAAATGATGTAACTTTAGACAGAGGTTAAAATATGTACTTAAAACTACTGTGAAGAATATCGGAAGCTACTTTGTATCTTTTTTTCTTTTCTGTTTTTCAACATTTTTCTTATAATTTTTTTCTTTTTTTTGACTTCCTTCTTTTTTCTTCCTTTTATATATTCCTTTGTTTTAGTTTTTATCTTGTTTAAACATTTCAAAAGTATGCATGTGTCTGCATCTGTGTGTGTGTGATAATACACACACACAAACACAACTATATGAACGGATTCTCAGGAATACACACACACACACACACACACACACACACACACACACACACACACACACACATATCTCCCTGGAAAAAAATAGATTCTGAATTGAACTTGGAAAGTCTTCAAGGATAGCAATATATAGTTGTGCATGAAAGCTCTGTAATGTAGAAGGTGGAGATTTTGTGTTCCAGCATTGTGTGTAGTTGGAGTATCAGTTGTCTCTCCTAAGTGTAAGCTGAACACCATCTAAAATGCATTGAATAATACTTATCCAAACACAGGAAATGGTCCTCTACAGAGGTCTCATGTTCATTTGTATAGTATCATTGTGAGATTTGCTTGGATAGCTATCAAGGATGCTGTACCTTAACCCCATGCTGATAGTTGCCCTAGATCATGGGTCTCAAACACGTTGCCGTCACGTGACATATTACGACATTTCCCGCCCTTCGTGGAGCTGGAGTGGGCGTGGCCTGCACATGACGCATCTGACCCACGGGCCGCCCGTTTGACACCCCTGCCCTAGACACACTTTTAGAAAGCACCCTTGGGGGCTGCAAAGATATCATTGTTCCAAGGCACGATAGTAAAATAAGGTGGTTTGCCAGAACTGCCAGCCATTCACTAAAATTGCTGCTGCTGCCTGCTGCTTACAAGGGTTTACCAAGATAGAAATGGACCCAACAAACAGCTTTTTTTTTCAAAGTTGAAGCTAGCCTGCCTCCAAACTAGACTTTTTTCCAAGTGAAATTTTTGGGAGAGTTTTGTCAGCTGATTCAAATTCATTAGAGTATTTTGTTAATGTAACCTTGCAATAAAGTAGAATTAGCTCACATGTTTCCTGCCTGATCTACCTGGCAAACCTGACATCAGTCTTGCAAGTTTCCGCTGCCTCTTTTACAGCCTTAGAAATGAGGGATGTTCCTTTCTGAGTCTCTTTTTCTGTCTGCAGCTGTGAGCAGAGGCTTGGACTAGATACAGGCCTGTCAAACTGGCCGCCCATGCGACAGATACATCACGCACAGGCCAAGCCCCCCCCCAGCTCTGCAAAGGCAAAAAAGTCATGATGCATCATGATACGTCATGTGACACGATCGAGTTTGATAACCCATGGACTAGAAACTCTCCGAGGTCCTTTCCAACTAACTCTTATTCTGTTATTCTGTGGTTATTCTGCTATTCTATGATGCCCTCCCTTATCCAGTCCTTCCCTCAGCAGCATCTATCTGCCACCCCCTCCACCCTTCACTCTCCCCATCTCCTAAGGTCAATCCACATATTATTACAAGGTCTTAATGTCAAGGTTGTAAGGAACTGTTTATAGATATAAGGGGGGATATGGAATGAAGAGATTATTTTTTTTTGTTTTATCTTAAGAGAAGCTGATAAGCTGTTAAAACTGCATGTCTTACAATGCAGGGGAAAATCACTTCTTAATATATTTATTTTTCTTTGCCATATTTTCAATTTTTCTTTCTTTTTATTTTTCCCTGCACTTCCTATTTATCCTTTTATTTTTGTAGTTTGCATTAGTTTCATCTGTTTCATGATGTTTAAGAAAATCATTATGAAAAATCTAGAATGTATTGTTATTCTAGTAATTATGTTCCTTGCTTACTCCCCTCCTTAACCACTTCTTTTTCTGTAAAAGCAGTTTATGATTAATCCATTGAATGGATTGTGGTATAATTTATATTTCTATCAGTATACAGAATGCAAATTTACTGTAAAAAGTTCACTAAAACTCAGATATTTTGTATGAATTTGTAAGCAGAGTTTTAAAAATATATATATAGCCAAATGCAATTGGCTAAATATTTGTATTCAATGAATACATTGAATTAGCAAGCAGTATTGGGCTAGTCCTTGAATATTAATTATAATTTTGTTTCTTTATTAAATTTATTTGATGCTTATCTCATTGTGATAGCTAGCTAGCTAACTATCTGGATGGATGGATGGATGGAGGGAGAGAGAAAGATGCTTCGTGCTTGAAATAAATGAAGTTTGGTTGAAAAAAATAATAGATATTTTGGTGCTTTAGGAGCACAAGAGAGGCAAGTGACAAAAAGAATCTACCTCCCATAGGAAAGCAAATCAAATAAACATTATGTTACACTGCTTACTTTCCTTATCCAAGCTCATTCCTTATTTTTTTTTCCCATCAGTGAAACAAGACTGCTTTCCAGTTCAATAGATCAATTTGTGGTGGCTGTTATTATGATTTACAACCACTTTGAGTGCCACATGCCTGAAACCATGATTAATAGTCATGAGATTTGAGGTCTTGGCTCCAATGCTGATTAACCTCCTGAACACTAAGAAGAAAGCTCCAGAAAGCCACCTTTTGCCAAGGGCACCCAAATGGGAAAGCCACAATTTAATCATTTGTGAAACACATTGGGGTTTAAAAACTTGCTGCATTTCTTCTTCTAGCCATGGTATTGCTCCATCTTTTTTCAAAGGCATAGATCACAATAATCAACAGCCTCTGCCAGATAAACAATAGGGATGTAGATGCGTAAGCACGAAGCTGCTGCAATTACAGCAAGGAAGGCAGTATGGAATGGAGATACTAAAGCAGATGCAGCTATTCAGCTAAGCCCGTAATGGTAGATTAAGCCCAGGCCCGCCAGATTTTCAGAATGGAGTACAGATTTCTCAGTTCCTCAGTTCCTCAAAGCTGGTTATTCCTTTGAAACTTGCACTGGCTCATCTTTATGTCAAATACTGCAGATTCTCCAGAGCAGTGCATCAGGGTGTGCAGCAACACTGGAGAAACTAAGATCTCATTTTAAGGAATTCTCAAGATAAAGTAGTGGACTGGGCAGACTTCCTGGTAGTAGGTTAGTTGCAAGGAAGAGAGAGTAGGCCTTGGAGCTAGTAGCTATTCCAGAGTTCTGCTGGTTCAGACTGCTTGCTCTGAGGACATCTCAGAGGAAGTATCCAACTTGTGCCCCACTTTAGAGTCACAGGTAGACCAGATGCTTAGTACTCTCAGTTTTAAGAGAATTCTTAGCTCTTAATATGAGATATTGTAGGGAACAGTCCACGAATGCCCTCTAGATTATGGCATTATAGACAGCCTGGTGGCTATCTCCTGTGTAATGCTTCGTCCCAGAACTCCTCAACCTATACAATCAGCAGAAGGGGATGACAGTCCTGACTAGAAGTTACTGTGGATTATGGTGAGCCATTGCTTGTGTCTCTTCAGTTATGAGCCCAATTCCTTTTGTGGAATGTGTGATAAGGATGGTAATCTCAAAACTTTTGCTCTTTCATGCATACTGTAGGAAATTGCTTGTTTTTGTCTTGAAATGAACATTAAAACCTTTGCAACACAGTTGTATGATAAGAATATATTCTGTATAAGGAGGGTATGGATATAAAAATATATATTAGAGAAATCAGATGATATGGTAATTTCTTTTTTCATCTATTCATATTTAACTTCAGAATGCTTCACCAAAAAGGGATGTCTTGATTTGGCATGGCATAGAAAGTCAACTTAATACCCATCACCATTTTCTCTTGTGAGAGAACTGCACGTGTGGGGTGCCACCACAAAGAAGATTTTCTATTCTGTAAATAGATAATGCATTCCTCCTAGTGATAGTACCTGGAAAAGGTCTCTTCTGAAGATCTTAATATTCAGGCAGGTCCTTTCAAAGATATTTGGAGTGTAAGTTATTTCAGACTTTAAAAATGATGAGCTGGACCCAATAATTCAAAAGTGTCCATTGGAAATTACACTTTGTACAGAAGTTGGTTCCAAAAAATCTGTCCTGAAGAAAACTTGCTTGTATCATATCCACATGTTACAGTCCTGGCCCAAATATTGCTTCTTTTAAAAAAGAAAAAAAATAGAAAAGTAGATCCAGCTATGGCTTTATGGCATCATGTCTATGTTTAAGCCTTTGAACCATAAAACAGAGAATGAATGGATGTATGAGAGAAATAAGGACTACAGGACTAGAGTTTAGTTAAAAGATTATGATTGTGTTGTGTTTTCCTATATGACATTACAGTTACTTTTCACTTTTGTAAAATGGGCTGTAAGATTTTGAAATCCTCAGCAGAGGGTCCAAAATGCACATTAAGTCCATTTCCACCTTCATCCTTCAATGCAGTGTGCGAGGTTTTCTTTAAGTGTTTATTAAATACTCCTGAGAACATTTATTTATCAAGTAGTTTCCCAGAGGTGCCTTTTACCAAGCCTCAGTAGGAGGGCAGAAAAACCCTTTCACATAAAAAGTAAGTACATTCACATCAAGTAAGAACATTCCTTAAAGAGACTTTTCGTTTTGCAACTGACTGGTAAACCTTGCATTATTCTCACAAAATTCAGCTTTCTGGGATTATAGGCAATTTAGTAGCAAAGTCACATTTTAGTCAGAAGCTTTGAGGATTTGAGGATTTGACATTTGCACCCTGCATATTTTCATACAAAAAACACATCTAAGTTCAAGTTCCCATTAGTAAGGGGGAAAAGTTATTTTTTTCATGAACATTGTTTGCCTATTGAAACATTTTTTTCTCCTTATTGGTCTCATTTAAATGCTTAAAGTAAACATATTAAGAGGAAAACAGAGTTGAGCATTGCATAAAATATGTCAAATGTACTTCCAGGCAAGCTTCAAATCAGACAAGGAATGAAACATAAGACATAGGAAAAAATAATGAGCTACCTTCTTTCCTTTATCAAACTGTGGGTGGAATGTTTTAAGCGGTTCAGAGAAATGTCAACAAAAATAACCCTCAAACTTCCTTTTGCATTTATGTCTGCTAGTGAGATTTCTGACTTTTTCCCAATTATCCATCCTCATGCTTAAACAGTGGCTAGATCATGTGACCTGTTCTATGTCCTGAGGTATCACAGTGGTAGATGAGATTTTGTGAAAGGGGGCACCTAAAGGCATGTATTAATTTATAGGCATAATTCATTGTTTTATGTTTTATGATCTATGATTTTAAGCTAGCGGCCCACAACAACAGAGACTACAACTTCAATGGGAATTAGATAAATGTGATGTTATCTATCAATGCACATAGTGTAAGCAATTGTAAATAAAATAGCAACTAAATTAATTAGTTTAAAATTAATTAATTAAAAGAGGGAAAAGTTTCCCTCTTAGTTTTGGATTCTGGCTAGCAAGCATAAGAATATGAATGTGGGCTCTTTCAAATAATGAATTTTCCAGTCTTTCTGAATTCAGTTCAAAATGCAAATGAGATTAATCTGGACTGCTTTGTATATATCTTCAGATTTGTGAGGAAATTAGAATGCTGAGCAAAAGGACAGTTTGCCAATGAATGCTTATATGTACATTGCAGTTCTGAAAGCCAGAAGAACATGATAATGTCCCTCTCCAAAATATTTCCATCGGGACCCCTAGGATCTGCAGGTAACCCATTTTACAGGAGTGTTATCTATTAGTAAAAAAATAATAAATTATCTTTTTGTATTTTGAATTCAAGTCGCTTACCAGACAGTGGAGCTCAAGAACCATTTAAAGTAAATAAATAAGTCCACAGCCTCTCTATGTATGAACAGAAATATAATTATATCCATGAAATGTAAGGTAAATAAAGGTGTACATATATATGAAGATATTTACACTGAATTAAGTTCATCTGATTCAGTGCAAATTGATAAGCAAGTATGCTTCGTAGGATAAATTTGGCAGGCATTTATCTGTGAAAATTTGGGTGTATTGTATACCACCAATCCTATGCACCTTACTGTGCTGGAAAATTCATATTTATAACTCATTTGGGGAATTTTTCTATGCAATTCAAGATACACAGATTTTTTTTTAAAAAAACTGTTTTTGTGATAACTATGGCCATGCCTAGATTAGATTGTGCCAGTTAGATTTTAATATATGAAATTAGGTTTGCTGTTGTGTTGAAGAATAATTTGAATTTAATTGTGCATAGTACAGGGGCTTGCATGAAATATTGTAGTATCCTGTAACAAGCTATAATTGCAGAATATATTAAGCTTCTGCTGCTACTATTTAAAATGCTAGTTGAAACTGAGCTAAATTAGGGAAGGTTGACAAGTTAGGATTGGTGAGAAGTATATCAATTACTGTCTTGTGTTCTGAAAGGAAACTATCAGTCTTATGAGCTACAGCAGACACGAAATATGACCAGATGAGTAATTCTACTTTATTGTTATGCTACATTAATAGAATCTTGCAAGTCTGAAAGTTCATTTGTTCCCCTATCACCTTCCAAACACTCTATATAGACTCATGAGCAACCAAATAAAGCATTATATTTCTTCCTTTTACTTTTAATAATCTTGTTTATTAGTCCTTTCAAACAATATCCTACAGTTTTTTCATGTTTAATTCCCTCCCCCCCAAAAAAAAATTCTTCAAAATTTTAAGAAGCCTCATTTGTAAATCCAATATATCTTGATCAGTTTCTTGGTATATTATTTATATGTCCCTTTCAACTATTAAGACATCAGCAGGGTTCTTTTATATGTCCAATGTAGCATTATTTTCCTTATCATTCTTGTAGCCTGTCATTCTTAAATCCACTTTCAGATCACTCAATCTTTTCAGATTTTTTTCTTATTTTTTTAAAAAATACAGTCGATCTATGGATGCAAATGTTTCTAAAATTAACTTCTGGGTCTATTATTAAGAATCTATCTATCTATCTATCTATCTATCTATCTATCTATCTATCTATCTATCTATCTAATGCTAAAATATTTCTTCAATCTGGATTGGGATATTAAATATACCATAAGTGTTCTTCTTCTTTAATTGTAATCTGTAATTCCTTTACATTCCCTCTAGTGTTCTACCTTCAGAGTTTTGTTCTATATGTTTTTTTTTAAATAATTCAAGACAAAAGCATTTTTCCACAGAAAGGATTTCCACAATTATTTCCAAAACTTATTTTAAGTCTTTCTGGAATCTTAGTTCATTGGTAATTTTCCAAAATCAAAGTTCTAATATCTTTTTGCTATTTATTCCATTTTCTTTAAAAGAATAAGTCTTTAGACCTGTATTTAAAACTTATTTTGCTAAGGATTGAAGGAAACAAACTTTGCGCTATAAAGCCTATGGATCCAGAGGTTAACCCTAACAACTGAAAATCAATTAACAAGCAATATCCAGAAGTGATTACAAAAGGAAGTATGCTAACCCAGTGTCCTTTTTTAAAGGCACTGATTGTAGTTTCAACAAGATGGTTATCTCTTGTCTCCAAAAGTTCTAAACCCTTCAGAGAATGCGGTCTTGAGGTCTCCTTGTAAGGAGCTATTGTATGGAGCACTTGTGGTTGATCTCAAGTCCTTTTCTTGACTGGAGAGGAATTATGAAGAGCCAGTCTTCATACTTGCTTTATTCCACCATGATAAACATCTTTTTAAAATTTCTAGTGATAAGGAATGAAAAATTTACACTAAAAGGAAGAACTTTGTCCATGCTAAATCCATAGTCAAAGAAGGTAATGACAGTCCAAACCTCAAGTGTCGGTTGATAAGTCAATCACTTTGGGAAGATGAAATAAAAAAAGGGATCAATAGGAGATTCTGTGCAATGAAAATAAAAGTTAAAGAAGAATTTGACCATATCTTCTTATTTTCATATCTTGGCCACTTCTGCTACGTGTTTTTATTTTTATATTATATATTTTATCAGTTTTATCTATTTTACTTAAACTGCTTAGAGTCACATATCTGAGACAGATGGTTATATAAACAAACACAAACACACACACAAACACACACAAACACAGAGTTACCAATTTGTATTTTCTGCTTGGTTTTTCACCAGTAAGGGCCACTCACACTTGTTGAGCTCAGGAATGAATATACTAATACACTTAACGTATGATCTTCCTCCTACTTCTATCCCCCAAATCCTAAATGCACCTTATATTTTCTAGCTTCAGTTCAAAACTGCTATTTTTCTGATCTGAGCCATCTTAAGCCCTTCAGAGCGTATCCCCCCCCCAGTGATTTGTTTCATTGTAATAGCAGACTTAGCTCTGATTGGCTGCACAGCCTGACATGCTCCATCTCTCTCCCAATGACTGGTTACTGCCTGAGGCAGCCATTTCATCCTGTTCTCTGTTGATTGGCACTAGCTGATTTTGCATAATCTTGCATTTGTTCCACTGATGGCCTGTTGAGTCAATGAGCTATCCTCTCCCCTAGAAGCTCATGCTCCATTCAATCCCTACATCAAACCCTGTGGGAAGGATGTCCCTACTGTTTCCACGCAGCTGAACCACCAGACCTTCCTTGCTAGAAAGTTTCCATGGATCTAATTGTAGGATTGAAAAAAATAAGCTATTCCACTATTGCTTTGATTACTGGAGAATCAAAGTAATTGCAGTATGATCAGGAGGAGAAAGAAAGAAAAAAATAAATTTAATATCAAAGGAGATAATGTGAGGAGGGTATTGAAGGCTTCCCTGTATGCAAATGCCTGATAAAACAAGGGAAGATAATGGGAACTAGTGAGAAGAAAAAGCCAGGGGCTGGGAGACCAGTCTACACTGGAGCCAGCTGTCAACGTGAGGTGCAACACATCCTTGACTCTAGGTGGCACAGGGGGCAACTCCAATACTTAATAAGGTGGATTAATCACCCTCTATCAGAGGCAACCTGGGTAAAGAGCAGAAACATTCAAGCTGACCGCCTCATAGCCAAATTCTATGAAAAGAACCCAAACAAACCTGGAGAGAGGAATCACAACCTTAAATGATATACATGTACTCAAATTGTTTTGCTTTGCTCAGGTTGCCTTCAGGAAGTGAGGGCAGCCAAATGTCAACTCGCAAAGCTTTCCTGATCTGCTCCTGAGTTGCCATAGGCAGGAGGATGGGAATCGCGCCTTGTAGCTACGCCAAGGAATTCACACTTCAATCAAAACAAGACAGAGCCTAGCCATCCAAAGTCAAGTCCATCTCCATGGAGACCCGCCACGGCTGGAGGGAGTGACTTCTACAAACCGCAAAATTGCTTTGTGGGGGAACGTGACTGGTGACACACTCTGCGGGGAGGGGGAAACGGGGTCAGAGGCAAGGCACGAATTGGATGAAGCCAGAGCTGGCTTCACTTAGATCGTGCCATCATGGTGCTCCTAATAAACAACTTGATTATTCTTGCTAAATGGCTTGAGACTTTTAATTTTATTAGGCATTGGTCAGAACCCTGAAACCATCCACATATACCTTCCCTGCATGTATGGGAAGGACAAGAAGCAGAGGAATGACCAGCCATGTCCTGCAGTAGCTATAATCTCGACTGCAATAAATACCAGCCTCATCCTGTTGTCAAACCACTGCAATCTATGCTGGAATTTCTGAACCTGATTTTAAAAACAGTCCGAAGAAGTAGGAGAGATGAGCAGCTTAGGCTGCAGTGTAGAATTGTCCTAAGGTCATATTTAGGTGGAAATAACCAGAAAGCTATCATTGAATATGTTAAGATAGTAAGAGAATAACAGAGTTACAAGGGACCTTGGAGAACTTCTAGTCCAATTGTCAGAATGCACACAGTGTGACTAGGTGAGAACCAGGAGCCAGGAGCAAATACAGCATACACGTTTGTATTTACATAAAGTGGTTTTTATCCCTAGAAGCATATATACTTACAAGTATTTTTATATAGGCTTTGAATACAGGAGCAATCAGTAACCAACTACACCACGGAAGCACACATGGAGAGAGATATACGTCCTCACAAGGTCTCTCTTATATTACAGCCTCTTAAAATGGTAGCAGTCCAATAACCCTGCTGACTCATTGCTACCATTGCATCATTGCAGTATTAAAGCATTACAACCGTACAGCAGCTGGTCAGCTATTAAATTATCATTACCCTGACACCAACCCTCTGCTCAGGCAGGAAACCCTATACCATTTCAGACAAATGGTTGTCCAATCTCTTCTTAAAAACGTCTAGTGTTGGAGCTTCCACAACTTCTGGAGGCAAGTCATTCCACTGCTTAATTGTTCTCACCGTCAGGAAATTTCTCCTTAGTTCTAGGTTGCTTCTGTCCTTGATTAGTTTCCATCGATTGCTTCTTATCCTAGGAATGAAATATGCTTCTAGATTCAAATATATTTCATATGAGTTCTGAAGCATCCTTTTTCAACTGTTACAAAGTATTTGGCTGGGGTTATTTCTATAGGATAGCAGGGACCTTGCTATTTAAAGAAGGATTTGCTTTCATCTGAAGTTTCAAAGTTTTACACAAATCACAGTGAAGGATATAATGCTTTGCCCATTACAACCTTAAACATTTCCCATAAATTGCTGGTATCATCATCCTCTTCCTTCTAACTGTCAAGAATTCCTTGCACATGGAGTCTTCTTTACAAAAAAGAAATATATGAGGTGCAGAGGGATAACAAGTAATGCCAAATAGAAGCTACATGTGTATAAAATCAGCATGGCTCGTAAAGAATCATATCTAAAATTTGGTTATTAAAAAAAATAATTGACAGGTCAGCTCAGCTAAAACCGACCAAGACTGCTCTGGAATTTAAATGGGAATAGAACGATTACTTTTAAAAACATGGCACAGTTTTCATTCAAAATGTACTCATTAATGATTTAAAAGAGCTATAAAATCAGTAAAGTGATTGACTTTATGATATTAATGTGAGTGACAAATACTTTATGGAAACAAATTAACCATAACCTTTTTTTGCCTAGGGCTAATATGCTCTGTGTTACCAGTGAAACAATAAAGATCAGTCAAATGAATAAATTCCTGCAAATTGTCAGTGGAGAAGGGCTATAATTCAGTGTTCTGGGTTAAAATGCATTTTGCACCGTAAAAAGAAATGCAATACTTTTACCCCTTTTATCTAAAACTCAAGCAGCAGGAGGCATTGGCATTGTGCTGATTTGAACAATGATGTGTTCAGAAGTGGAAAAAAGTATGAAATGATGCCCTGCTTTCAGGTTATAGAAATATTTATCCAACTGCCTCTAAATTGCAGAGCTTTGATTTTTAATGCACAATTTAATGCATGTTTTGACCTTTTGAGATGCCATATGGAGGTTTGATCTTTTGATGCCCAACTGTCAGGATGAACTTTGCATAAGCTCAAAACAATATACTTTGGATTTTTGTTTTTGTTTTAATCTACTGTTATTTTTGGAATGATTAAAAATACCCCAAAGACTCTCCTTGGTTTTACAAGATGCCGGTGGACAAAAACTACATATGTATGTGTATATGTATATGTGTGTGTGTGTGTGTGTGTGTGTGTGTGTGTGTGTGCGCACACACACACACAAGTGACACCTAAGCTTCATATTTCTATACTAGGGAACTGATAAGCTTCTTCGTGGCATACATTTGATAAGGCCATAAATGTTTCAGATTAAGAAAGTAGAAGTTGGTATTTCAATTTGTGCAAAGGATAAGGAATTTCAGGAAGTATGCAAATCATTTCCCCTCTTTTTGCAACTCAAAGTTCACCCCTCTTTCTTCAATTATTTGGTATCACTCTTTAATCATCATCCTCACAGAACAAAGTATAGGTAGAAACATTTGTTACTTAAGTGTCATCTCTTGTTTAGCACATTTCTTGATTAGTAGCCCTAATTTAGATTGTAAACACTTTAGTGTAGTGGCCTGCTGTTTATTGTTTAGAAATATCATAGCAATAAGAAGTTAACTTTTCCCAAGAATAGAACAGTGTTGGCATTCTCCATGTTATCATCGTTAATTTGTACAATTTATCCTCTGTTCCCCCATATCTGTTTAAAATGCCATGCAGTAGAAGATGCCCTAACGTCACCTGCAATGTCAAAACAGTGGAGAACTCTTCCAACCCTTAAATATAACATAAATAAGAACTGGCAGCTAACAAAGGAGCTTTTAAGCCCAGCAAATTTAGCAAAAGATCCAGCAGCTTTATCATTATACCTCGCTCTCCCTCCAGTGCCCCAGGTGAGACTAGAAAACATTGTTATTAGAAATGCATTTTGACCCTTTGCCTGTGAAATTGAAGCAGGGTCACCCAGCCAAAAATAAAATAAAATAAATCACAGAACCTCTTACCCATGCTTGGTATTACTCAGTGGTCTTTGGGAGTCAGCAGAGTTCAGTCTAAATCATTTTCAGTGAGCTGTTTGAAATTATGTATGAGCTCTGATTTCATTTTGGAGAGGTGGAAAAAAAAGGAAGAGAGATTGAAGGCTAACCTTTCCCCCTTTTGGTTTTGACTGTAGAAGCCTGGAAGTCAGTCCATTATCTGTTCACTTAACTGCTATCATTAGTACCTTACTTCAGTTAATAGCCAGAGCTATGTTTTATAACCCCATTTTAGATGGGGAAATCTGCTTTACTGATCAAATATTTCTGGCAATGCTAGAAATATGCTATCAGTTTTGACCTTTGGACAGCAAATCAGGCTGTTACTTTGCATGGGCAAAGCACAACTCCCCCTGATAGATACTCGCTGAAGGAGTGGTGGAATCCAATCACAGTTTTCAATCATTGCTAGCTATGACTGGCAATCCTGATCATGATCTTTGAGTGCCAATAGATTAAACGCCAAGGCAGATTCATATTTCAGGCACTGAAATTGACTTTTTGAGAAAAGTCTACAGGTAGTCCTCAACTTACAACGGCAATTGAGCCCAACATTTCTGTTGCCAAGTGAGACAGTTAAGTGGGTTTTGCCCTGTTTTATGACTTTTCTTGTCACAGTTGTTAACGTGAATCACTGCAGTTGTTAAGTTAATAAACATGGTTGTTAAGTGAATCTGGATTCCCCATTGACTTTCCTTGTGAGAAGGTTGCAAAAAGTGATCACGTGACCCTGGGACACTGCAACGGTCATAAATATGAGTCAGACGCCAAGCATCTGAATTTTTGTAACTTCAATCTCTAAGTGAATGGTTTTAAGTCGAGGATTGTCAGTACTTCACTAGTTAAAAAAGAGAGTTGGTGAGACTTTATCAGAAACTCATACCTTCAGATTGAGAAATCATCTAATCTACAAAGGAAGTATTTTCTGCAGTTATTATAAAAGAAAAGAAAAATACATTTCTGTTTCTTTGTGGCCAATGCCATATTTTGTGCTCCAGAGCTTCATGGGATCTCATAACTACATGAATATGACTCTTGAGCTCATCCTAAAGTTGTCCCTGAATAATAATTTAAAGTAATTTTTAACGTAATTAGCGGAATAGTTGAACCTCTAGAGGGAAGGCTGTAGGCCATCTCTGAAGCACAGATGCTGCTTCCCGACCTGAAGTGCTGCTGCAGTGGGGTGATGCTACCTTCCTTCCCTCTCTTTGTCTGAAATGGTATAGGACAGGGGTGTCAAACTCGATTTCATTGGGGGCTGCATCAGGGTTGTGTTTGACCTTGGGAAGTTGGAGTGGGTGTGGTGAGGGTAGGTGTGGCCAGCTCAACATCACTCGTATTGGGGGTGCCTGTGGCAGCACAAGCACTCTGCCAGAGAAAACGGGCTCCCGAGCTTCATTTTTGGCTGCAACGGCCTCCTGCAACTCTCTGCCAGTGAAAATTGAGCTCAGGAGTGCCCTCCTGAATTTCGTTTTCACTGGTAGAGGCACCATGGACCAGTCCTTTGTTGTTTCCAGGGCGGTTCCACGGGTCATATTTAAGTACCCCATGGGCTGGATCCGGCCCCCAAGCCTTGTGTTTGACACCCCTGGTATAGGGTTTCCTGCTTGAGCAGGGGATTGGACTAGAAGACCTCCAAGGTCTCTTCCAACTCTGTTATTCTGTGGTTTCAAATGTCTTTTCCCAGAAGCTTTCTGGGTCTTTAAGGCAGGCTCCATTCACTCCTTTTTGATAGCAAATTGGTAGTTCACACCACCCACCATCCATCTTCCTTTCACTTAGTATGTATCCCTCTCACAAAATGCTGGGCTTTGGCCAATCACACAATGTTTATTTACAAGCAGGTAAAAAAGAGAAGTTATTCCCTCCCCCCAATATACTTTGGCCTCCATCATTTCACCTTCTCTCTGTATTTTTGTTAGACTAGCACACTTTTTGAAGTAAAGCCTTTTGTAAATTTTATTTTCTAAGAATTTATTTGAGGTAAAGGGTTTGACACAGAAGCATTTTTGAAAATAAAGATGAGATTTGAAGTTAGTACATTGCTTTGTATCATGCTAGTTTTCCATTTAAAAAAAAATCTAAACAATAACATTAGGTAAACATGATGGGTATCCAATTGGGAGGAGTTGAAAATTCAGGGCATGAAGGCATCACATTAAGGACTCAGATGTGGAAGTGTTTACCTTTGATTAAATCATCCCCAACTTTTCATCTGAAGCATTTCTCAACTGATGTTTTTTTAAAAATCTTAATATAGATTCAAAAAGCCAATAGTTCCTAAATTGTTTAATCAAGTATCAAAGTACAGATGTGGTTAGCCAGAGTTGGTGAAGTACTACGTAGAAGTAAATTAAAATTAAAATTTGGAATGCTAATTTCTAGACACAAAAATATCTATTTCTATATTAAGCAATTCAAATGGTAAATGGAGCTTGTGGGGAAAAAGTTATCTAATCAGTGTTTCAAACATCAGATTTAAATTGTAAATCAAATTCTTCCTTGTCTATTATAAAAGCACATGTCATGTTTTGTTAACATAATCAGAAAAATGGAACTGCTGCATACCCTTTTCCTACCTGCCAGTCACAACATTAAATGTTTCTTCATTTTATTAGAATTCTCTCACTGCAAATCCCATTCAGCTGTGAAATTGGTACTGAAAACAGAAATATTACATTTCCATTTACAGTAGTGCTACAAAATACCCTTTTCTCACATAAGTAAAGGAGAAAACAAACTTGTTGTCCTTGCTATGGCAGAAGGACAATGGAGGACACTTTTACAACTCCTTGTGAAAATGAAGCAATCGAACAACATTTTTCTACACATGGTAGAAAGGAAGAGGACTGTAATTCTTACAACATTGTTATGAAATCTTATGAAAGAGAAGATATCCATGCCAAAGCAAGAGTGAGAGACCAAATATTCTTGCTAATTTGGATTCAGATGACCTCCTTTTCCTATCCTCACATTAGAGAATTAAATGAAAAAGTTGCCTAGTTGGTTTGTTAAATAGATGCTGTTGCAATGATACTAACTGCAATAGTAAGTGGAAGTGGCCTTGAGGGAGGGAGGAAAGAGATGCTGCCTAGGGAATGATCAACTAAAAGAGGGAGTAGTTCACAGTTGCTTAGCAGTTAGAGAAAGAAACTTAGGAACGACCTGCCCTAATTGATCAGGCTGTTAAAAGAGTTTTCTACAGTACTTTAAGACTTGCAAGATTCTGTTAATTTAGCCTTACAATACAGAAGAATTAGCTGGTAGTGTTTCCTGCCTGAGGCTAATGTATTTTATTCCTTTATTAATTTCTTATTTGCAGTATTGATTCAGTACTTCATATTTTAAAAATTATGTTCTCCAGTACACTAATGATAAGAGTCAGTTACAAAAATACTGTAAAATACAATATTAGGAGGATTATCAAGTGGGAAGGCTTGCAGTTAGGCAGTCTGATAAATCAAATGAGTAACACAGTAATAAAACAAGTCTGAAACATATCAGCATTGGGGCCTGGTATAGCAAAGAATGACTCACCTAATAATATTGTCCAACGTAAATCAATGAAGCATTGGACCTTCATGTGATTTTTGGTTCCTGCCTGTTTTCTCTACAGGATCATAATATGCCTCTGCTAGCTTTTTCTGATGTAGGTTTGACCATAAATGCATCCTGGACTGGAATGCTTAACAGATCTTGGGGAAGGTAGGCAACAAGACAGGAGAGAGGAAACAAGAAATAATAACTATAGAAGAGAACCCTGAGTTCAGGAGAAGTGGAAAAACTATCTCCACTTTAATTCCGCTAAGCAACTGTTGTGCCAGAGAATTACCTTGGTAGTGCCCTGCTCTACGGAGTGGAGGTCCCTGACAGAAAGTTACTTGAAGAGACTAGAAGCACTTGAAATGTGGATTTACAGGTAGCTGTAAAGGTATAAGTTAGGTTGACAAAATCAGAAATGAGGCGGTGGTAAGGCACCTGGGAAAGTCAAGGGAAATCATCAAAATCATCAAAGCAAAAGTGAGACTATTTTGCACATGTGATGTGACACCTGGAAAAATACGGCATACTTCACTTAATCCTCCAAGGGAAGATTGAAGGCAAACAAAGTCCAGGCAGAAGAAGAATATCATGGGTTCAAAACCCAAGGGACTGGTTTGGATAAAGCTCAACAGCTCTTTTTTTGTGCAGCTGTTGATAAAAATAGCATTGCCAATGTCTGATGACAGATATGGCACAAGAAGAAGAAGAAGTGTCATGTGTCAAAGATCCATTCCATATATGAAGGTCCAATTAAACTGATTTATTGCTTCCCATTCAAACACATAGGATTAGTCTCAACTGATGATTAGCACCTGCTTGGAGTTAGATAAAGGTCAATGGAATTCAAGTGCGTTTGGACTTAGTCTGCTTGTGATTATGTACGGATTCTAGGCTGATCCCTCTTTTAATTCTGCCCTCAGATTTTGCCACTCCTTCCCCAACAAGTAAGTTTTTATGATTCTGTTACGTTTTATCATAATATTATAAAGAATTTTCAGCACTTGGCAGTTAGCAGTATTGCTTTTTTGGTACTCTTATTCTTTTAGGAAGGAGATTACAAGTATTGGAGCAGTATAAGTAGATCGTATATGCCTGAATGAGCAGCAATTGTTCAGACCTGCCCAGAAAATGAAAGGTGATTCCTTGCTCAGTGATAACAAAAAAAGATGAAAATCATGGGGTCTTGTTTCTTGTGCCTCTATCAGTGCTACATCTGGGATACTTCCAAAGCCAGTTGGGGATATTTCCACAGACTTTTCATATATTCACCACATATATGCCTCTTAACTTCTTTGGAATTTTTTTTGGCCTTTTTTTTCATTTTCCCCTTTGTTTTCTTCTTACAGTATTTCTTTTCT
>JANHFL010009685.1:239762-253108 GCA_032468155.1 Oxyrhabdium leporinum | reverse complement strand
AGTATTTCTTTTCTCGTTTTCTTTCAGTCAGCACTTAAGCTCGGGGGGGCAGCTCTGCTCTGGGGGTGGGGGGCAAGTATCTCCTTTGGCAACCTCCTACGTGAAGCAGACTTTTAAGAAGCAGTTCTTTTTGGAGCCAGAAGAATTCCAACTCCAAGAACTCCAAGCTTCCTTCCTCTTCTTCTTTTTCTACTTTTCTGCCAAAATGGATTGGCAAAGAGATGTGGGAGAATTATTATTATTTTTTTTACTCTAGGAGAATCTTGATTCTTCTGCTGCCAAAAGACAGATGGCTCCACATACCCAGCAATCATGGAATATGTAGAGGCAGAGCTGTGCCCAGATTAGCCACAGGTTGCCAATAGTAACAGTGCAGATCTCTAAATGTAAAGTTACTTGAAATGATTTGCAGGTGATTGGCTGCTCCAAACAGCTCCAAACAGCCTGTTCTTACAGAACTGGAGGAACATCACTTAAGAAAAGGAGCAATGAAAGACAAGAGGTCATCACGGGGGTACGAGACAGACAATATCATGCATTCATGTCCTCATTGAATGATTAGTGGGACATCTTTGCACTGGCAAAGAAGAACATGCAGATGACCCCTTAGAGACAGTATTCATCAGTAGCAAAGAGCTGTTCCAATATTGTGGGTGTCCCCTCCTTTTGCCAGTTGTAACATGCAAATTTCCACCTCTTCTGTGCACAACCAATTCTAAATGGTTTCATTATGCTCAGGTCACTTGCCCTGGTGACCACAACAAATGCACTCTTAGGAAATTACATTCTGTATATATGAAATATATTGTATAAATTCAGTGGAAGCCATTTTGCATGACTGGTCTTGATTTGTTTTCCACAGACACAATGATTTCATCTGCAGAACTGAGCCGTACCCTTCAGAAAGATCTTATATTAACTATTAATTAAACTAGTGAAGATATCAATTAGAATATTTGTATCAAAATCCTGCTTCAAGCAAAGCAGGATTTCTCCCCTGAAAACATATAAAAGTGTTTCTTTATTCTAGTCAGATACTCATGCTCATTAATGTATAGATAAACCTTAATATTTTCCCTAGTAATGTACATTTCGCAATCATATGATAGCTTAGCACTGTCTTTACTACTTTTTTTTTCCATATTGAAGGAGGTCATCTTTTACACAATGATGAGAAATTGTTTGCACAGCTTTAAATCAAGCAAATCAAATTATGGTATATGACTGAGAATGAAATGCCCATGTATGATGGCGACTTACATCTTACACCAAACAGGACGCTCCTGCCTCAAGATTACAAAATTATAATATTGGGAGTGCATCAGAGCCTATTCTGTACACATCTGCATGAATAGATATTTCAGATTATAAACTGCAACATATGTTGCAATTTAAATGAAACTTTCATGAATTTATATTTACGAAAAGATGCCCAAGCTTCTATAAAAAGACAGAAAGTATAGCAAAATTCAAAAAGTGTGAGAATAGTTTAATTTCCATAAAGAATCATTGAATAGGTCAGGAAAAACTAAATTAGAATTCAGACCCCAAATTTTGTAGCATTATTTTCACACATATAAGAAAAAAGAAACCCTT
The DNA here is from genome assembly GCA_032468155.1 of Oxyrhabdium leporinum. Taxonomy (NCBI): domain Eukaryota; kingdom Metazoa; phylum Chordata; class Lepidosauria; order Squamata; family Cyclocoridae; genus Oxyrhabdium; species Oxyrhabdium leporinum. The sequence continues at coordinate 251,512 of JANHFL010009685.1, read as the reverse complement.
GCAAAACCCAGGCATGAAAAAGAAATCATAGTATTGTAAGACACTGGCAAATACCTGAAGTATTATTTAGTTTAGTCTCTTATACTGGAAATAATATTGGGATAAAGTGCCTTGGTTCATGCGTTTTTTTAGAAGATCTGAATTTTGCCTCTGGAAAGCATAATCCACACCTTATGATGGTGTGGGTTAATAATAGATACTAGTACCATAATATTACTGCTTTTATCTGTCCCTTCACTGGTTTTAACCAAAATGTCATCTTAGTTCATTTACTTGGAATACTGAGAAGCTGTAGATACTTTTATCTTACAGTGTTTCTTCTCCCCACCCAACTTTTTAATTTGATTTTGTTCCTTTTGAATAAATCCAGCAGAGGATGGCATTAAGCAGACTAGATTAGCATTTTACCAGACAAACATAAGGTATTCAATTCACTGGTGAAGTGCTTATTAAAGATTGTCTAATGTTAATCAAATCTTTAGATTATGAACTTTATGTGAACAGTTAGCATTGGACAGGGGATAATTATGCTACTTTAAAAAAAAAAACCCGTCTTATAAACAGTGTTCAATTATTCCAGAGTTCTTATTGAATGGTGTTTTGGGCTGCAAGCTTTTTCCTCCTTAGAAAGAAAGACCCAACCATTTTCGAGACACATGCTGGCTTATGATTTGTATTAAGATAATTATTCCTTGTATGCATGGTGCTTCACTCTGTCCAGTCTATTCTTGCTGTTGTTATTTGTTCATATATATGTTCATAGCAGATAACCAATAGGAGAAGATAGGCTTCATGGTTTAAGGAAATACCTAAAATAGTTTAAGAGCACTGAATTCCTCTTCCTTCTACAGGTTTGTGTGTGTTTTTATGTGTGTGTGTGTGTGCAAAAGAGAGTGAGAGAGAACAAGAGCAAAAGAGGGAGGAAGAGAGAGAGATACTAAGGACTATAATTCTAGCCTTTGCTATCAGATTCTCCCTTCCTCCCTTGTCCAACCCCTCTAGATTAATAAATGACATTTTTATAAACTATCAATACAAACCAACTCCCACAGTAAACGTTCTTCTAAGGGACTCTATTCTTTAATGTAAGCTACCTTTACATACCTTTAGGGAGCAACTTGAATCAAAAGGTAGGATAAAATTAAAATAAAGAATAAAGGTAACTGCTTAAGGGAGAGCTGATAACGTTTGACTTAGGTCAAATAACAATCAACCTTTGAAAGCCAATCAACTTTTCAGTTGACATGTCTGACCAGTATCAGCCCTTTGTCAGAGTGCACACAGTGTGACTAGCTGAGACAGCCCAGGAGCAAATACAGCACACAGGTTTGTATTTAAATATAGTGGTTTTTATCCCTACAAAGCATATATACATATAAGTACTTTGATACAGGCCTTGAATAAACAGCAATCGGTAACCAACTACACCATAGAAGCACACATGGAGAGAGAGAGAGATACACCCTCACAGGGTGTCACTTATATTACAGCCTCTTAAAGTGGTAGCAGTCAAATAACCCTGCTGACTCCTTCCTACCATTGCATCATAATTACATCATTACAATATTACAGCATTACAGCAGCTGTCAGCTATTAAATCATCATTACCCTGACACTGCTCCCATTTAAAGCATATGTTATGCTTTAACATATTTATGATGCTTTCTATCTTTATTATGTCCATGCCTCCTGCTTTGGTTTCTAGTCTCACTGCCACACAGGAAACACAATCAGATGAGCTAAATGTTGTAGGGCTACATCTACAGAATCTTGCAAATCTGAAGATAGAAATTTCCCATTGCTACTTTTAACCATCTGAATAATTAGGGCCAGTCTTTCCTAAGTTTCTTCCTTTGACCATTAATCCATTGGGGGCTCCTGCCTATCTTGTCTGATTGTTTCCTAGGCAGCCTCTCTTTTCCCTCTCACCCCCACATTCCATTACCTACAGTCAGTTCGGTAATGTTTCGTCCCACCCCTAATCGGGATTGATATTTTGAAACACTATTAAGGGAGAAAATTCTGTATTATAAATATTATTCATTCTCTCATATAAGGAAATAAACTTATAATAGAAAGTAGTCACTTTTTCATCGAAGAACCCCGTTTGGGAAAGGGTTTCTGGGAGATGAAAGAATGAATGCATAATAAAAGAACTGATGAGGAAAAATCTGCCCCAGAAGAAATCAAGCTCACCAATTAGAAAAGAAAGGTTGCTAAAGCCTCTGGAGCCCTGCAATAGCTACATCTATGTTGCTGTCTGAATTTTTATATCTTGGAAGAGAGTGCAAGTGAGTCTAGCACATTATCAAATTCATATGCATGAATGCTAGACTTTGTCTGGTATATTTTCCTCTGGGAGACATTGAACAAGGTGATAGCTTATCAAAATCTCTCTCTTTGTGAGTTTTGAAAGGAATTTTCACAGTGTGAAGGGAAGGACTGTGGAGAATAGCGTGATTAAAGAAGAAGAAGAAAGCTCATTTACACTTGGAAACATAACTTCCTAAATAATCAAGATTGCATTTATATCAAAAGATAGCTGACATAAGGTTATAATAGCCAAGGAGACTTGTGTCTAGGTATGTCTTTGTGCAGACATTATTGTACTAATGAACTGTTGAATTGTGAACTTTCACTGATATGAACAAATCTGTTCACAAGTCCAGAAAAGGCAGAAAAGATTTAGTTTGAATTATTGTGGAGTTCCTAGTTGAATTGCCATGTGTGGTGTGTTGCATTGCAGAGAGGTGTCATAAATTGAAAATCTAGGCAGTGGTGCTATCAGTGCAAGTGTGGGATATCCAAATCCAGGTCATTTAAGTGCAGCAGACCTAGCTTTACCTGGTTTAGAGTTAATCAGGTAAAGAAATGGTACATGCTGGCAATAAAATCCGAAAGAATGCTACCTAACAAGGAAAGTGATTAGGCTGTTCTTTATTCCTGAGACAAAGGTGATTCTTTATAGCTTTCACCCACAGTATATCAAGCCAGCAAATAAACACACACAAAAATCACCCCCAAATGATAAATATATTTTGTGATTTGCTTCAGAATAAAAGAAGCAGGGCTATGCTTTGCTCTAAGAAATACTCCCAAATCTATATTAGATATTATTAGGCCAATTCAGGCTCACATAATACCACAGAAACATTTTGATTTCTCTTTCTCAGGCAAGTTAATAATCAGAACAAGAGGGAGAGAGAGAGGAGAAGGAAAATCGTGGCTGACGCTCAAGCCATGTTCGGTTATATGCCAGGGCTGTCACTCATGGTTTAACAATCAGCCATGTTTTCTCTCCCTTCTCTATTTGCACTGTTTATTCACTTACCTGAAGAAGAGTACTGGAGAGGCTGAATATTAGCATACCATGATAGTGTGACCCTAAGTTGCTTTGGGAAAAAGCAGTTTATTTCATTAAGAGAAAGCTGTGAAAGAGCTGAAAACTATGGTCTGCCTTTTCCATAGATCTCTCCATGATCATGTGATCGAAATTCAGATGCTTGGCATTTGACTCATTTGTGATGGTTGTGGTGTCCCGAGGTTATGTGATTCCCCCAGTGTACAATTGAAAGAATGAAGGAAAAGAAAGCTAGTTTGGTGGATGAGGGAGAGACCTATCTCAGAAAGATATGCAAGTCCCCTACTTTGGGTTTGGCAAGGAAAATATGGAGAAAAGAAAAAGAGAAAAGAAGAATGTCTGGTATTAGCAGGAGGGGAGCCCCCACTCCCCCCAGTTGACTGAAAAACTACTCTTGAGTGAAAAAATAAGGCATGAGCCATTATGTGATTATTCAGGATACTGATTTGCAGCTGAGCCAGTGTAGAGACTAAAAAGTCTCTCCAGTGAATGTGATTGCATGTTGAACTCTGAGCCTGGACATCCAGGGAGAAATATGGAGAAGAATAAAGCAGATGGAAGATCTGACCCTTGAAGGCAGGACCCAGCAGCCAACTAGGTGACACATTGGCAGAAACAAACTAGAGTAAGTACATTTATACATTTGCTGTATATATATATATATGTGCCAAAAAGAAAGAATTGGTCTTAAGAAATGCCCTGCATCCCTAAGGGGATCATTAATAATTTAATATAGTAAAAAATTTTCTATTGTTTCTCATTGTACTGTTCATGTGTCTGTCTGAATACTTATTTTATAAGCAGAGTACTGAGAGTTGAAAAAGATCCTATTTGAGAAATCTCTGGGGAAGTCAGCTGTCATGCTCAGAATTGGCTACTTACCATCTTTCTTTTTGTTTAGAAGACAGATGTAGTTTTTATGCACACATTAAATAAGCCAGACAGCTGTTCCATTAGCAAATCATATTCACACCTTAACTTTTCTCTTGTTACACTTTCTATACCTGCATCCTTACTATTTATCAATATTCTCACGTATTTATGATTTATTATTCATCATCTTTCCTTGGACATGAACATTTGTAAGATTTCCATCCCGCTTTTTTAAAACCTCCTACCAATTTCTAAAATACTCCTTCAAATATTCACTCCTTTTAACTGAATCTCAAAAAGTTCAATTTCTTATTTTTTCATCCCAGTCATTGAAAGTTTATCCCTTTATGTCTACTTCTTAAATAATTTCTAAGTGCACAAATCACTCAGCATTTTCTTGGTTTTCTTTAATATATACTGTTCGTTGCTCTTTTAAATTACATTCTATGATGTGTGTGTGTGTGTGAGAGAGAGAGAGAGAAAAGAGAAATTGTTTTATTCACAATGTTCTAAGCAAATTTCACTTTACATTTATTTTTAGGGGGCAAAAGTAATCTATCTTTTCACTTATTTTCCTGTTTTCTTTATCATACTCTTACACTTTCAATTAACTTTTATTCATTTTTCCCTTGTTCTTCTACATCTGTTTTTCCCCAAGATTCACTCTTCACCTACTTGTTCAAAATTCAGGGTCAGTCCTTGCCCAAATTATTTCAATACTTCTTTATAATCAATTGAATAATTCATCTAATTTATTCATCTTCCATGGGTGCATATGAATATATACGCTTCAGCAATGTATTTGTAATGAACAGATATGTTTTTAAGAAGGTAACCAATAATTGCTAATCATTTTAATGTTGTAAGCTGTCCAGAGTTACCTTGTGGGGAGACGGCTGGCAGACAAATTTAATAAAATCAATCAATCAATCAATCAATCAATATTGTCACTCATTCCTTGATCTCTGCATGGACCACTCACTTTTCTTATACTTTGTCATGTACTCGTCACCTATCCATTCATGTTACCTAACAGTGCCACCTTTCTAATGATTATATTCATTCAGGATGTTTGTTTTATTTATTAAATTTATTGCAGTCCATCTTGTATTGAAACAACTCTTTTGTATTAAAAAACATTACACATTTTCCCCAAAACAAAACATGGGTTCTTTATTACCACCATCTACCACCCACCATCCACCAGCTATTAATGTCTGCTTTCATATGGTCTTACCACAACCTAGGTGACACCACTTCATACTTTATGACATACATTTTTGCCATTTCATTCATAACTTAATTTCCTTGCATGCATTAATCAAATCTGCTCAACAAGATCGGATCATCTTTCTATTAACCTTCTTTCCCTTCCTTTAAATTTCAGAGACAATACATCTGTTTTTATTTATTTTTATTAATTCATGCATGTTACCTCTACCAATTCTTCTTATATTCTTAAATTGCAATCTTATATATGTCATGGGTATAATCTGATTTGAGATGAGACAGTTAAGAAGACATCAGACATGATATGAGAAAGGTGATATATTCAAAGAAAGAAATATTTCCAGCAAGTTTCAAACTAGTGACATCCTCCATGTCAAGCAAGTCTTACAACTGGTACATCACTGAGAAAGAACTAAAGTGGAAACTACAGCAGGTCTTCTTGAGAAAAGGGAAAATGAGTCATGGAGGCATTTCTGTCTCAGTGCAATAACCAATCAAAGTGCAGAAGTTTGCTTAAAACAAAGTGAAGTGCAGCAAGCAAATCGACAGCAATGTTTAGGCCAGTTCAGCTGGTAAAAAATTACTTTCAAATTTCAGGAAAAAAAATATGAGTGATGGTCACAGTCACAGTGGACTGAGAATATGTCACTAAATACTCCTAAACTCCAGAAACTGTTAGTAGCCTATGTTCATGGCTGGACAATATTTCAGTGTGGTGATTCTTTCCCTGTTTGCAATGAATGAGCTGTGCCAAAAGCCATCTTTAATTGACAGAAAAGTACTGGCATTGAGTTTGCTGTACTCGTTGCTGATCTCCATTCTGCCTCTGCTATCCCTATGTCATAGCACTCAGCTCACTTGCCTTCCAGGAAATGGATGACAAAGTCAAACTGAATAGGGAGGAAATGCTACTTTAACACCAGAACATATAAGAATATCTTATGGCTGCCTTCCTGGTGCCCTGGGTATCCAATGTAAGCAGAATCATGGAAACATGGCAGGAAGAGGAAGTTGACAGGGCATGCTCGTGCTTGTACAAGAGTAGACAAACCCATAGAAGATTCTTGAATACTTCTAATATTTGAATGTAATTGGATTGGAGATAGATGTGAATCTTTCTATTCAGAAAAAAAATATATTCAGACCAGATTTCACACTGTCATCGCCTGCCAACCACCTCACAAAGGAACTCTGATCATGCTTTAGATCTCCAGCTGCTATTATAACAGAAAATACCATAATGTTAGGAAGGGCTGTGCAATGGAGTGTGCCCCGAGTTTCTCATCTGGCTGCTTCAGTTTGATTTGACTTCATCTTACCTCTGGGACTCATTGAAACAGCTTTCCACTTGATTATGGCCAACTTTCATTTGTTTCTGAGAAATCAATGTGAAGACTATTACTTTTCCTTTTTCCACAGCACTTTCCTCTAAACATCATTAGGACTTGCCTAAGACAGCACTGCTTATGCATTTTAGAGGAAACAGCAAAATAGGCCTATTGGCAGCTCCAGCCATAGCTGGCCAAGTTAAAGATTCAACATGCAACTGTGATAAGTCACAAGAGCAGCAGTACGTGATGGGGAGGGAGTTAATTGAGTTTGAACAGTGACAAAATATATACTATGTTAACAGAGACGTTCAGTATGCAGAACCAGTTGTTCAATTCATTGCTAATTAAACCTTCCAAAGAAGCTCATCTAGTCAGAGTAAACCCACATAATAATCTGTGCACACTTTGGTATCACTTTCTATTCTTGGCATGTTTTGAAACTTGTATATATTTTAGAAACTAGGCACAAACCTTCTCTGTCTTCTCCTCAGTCTGATCCTTTGAGGTACAAAATGCCTATCCTGAGAGATATTAAGACACTGAGGTCCCAAATGCCTTGCCATAGTAGGATGAAGCAGTATATATTTAGGTTGCTTTAATTTAAAATTTATCAAAAGGCTATTACATGCCACTATTTAAGCCATAATGTTAAAAGACAGGGAGCATGGATTAAGGGAAAGTTCTCTGGAATGAGATTTCCCTAGAGATTTGTATGGCCACACCTGAATAGCATTAGAGAAGTCTTGAAAACCTGGCTATTCTGTCAGGCTGTGTAGAAGAGTGGTGGAATGCTCCTAATTGTGATATTTCATGTTGCCTGAATTGCCTTGTAACGGTTTTGTTGTTCTTTTTTGTTCCAGTGTAATTTCTTCTTCCTGTGTTGCTTTTTACTGTTGTGAGCTAATCCTTCAAAGTAGGCTAGACAAAAAGTAGACTAGACAAAAAGCACAACAAGGTATACTAGATTCATCTTTATTGTAAGGTTACATTAATAGGATCTTGCAAGACTTAAAAGTATTTCTCCCCTCCTTTTCTTTTATTCTTTAGAAAAATAGGAGGGTCTCTTCTGAATTTTTCTGAAACATTTCTCACATCGTCTTTCCTTCTTTTGCACGCCAGCTGTCTAGCCTGCAGCTCTTCCTCCTGTCTCCCAAGGTCATTACAGCTACCAGAATTGGTTAGAGTTAGGGGGCATTAAAATAAAACAAATAAATAATTAAAAAGCCTAAATGCATATTTTTTTTAGACTGGTTGTAACTCAACAGAAACTCTTTGTTTCTTTTGGGATAGCCATTTCCTTAGTACTGATGAATCCATTATGAGCAGGGTAGACCCACTAGTGGTTGAGACATTACTTTTTCTTATTACATCCCTTCCCTGCCCCTTCCTGGCAATAATTCTTGTCAGACATTTGATCTGGGGCAGATTTTCATGTTAAGCTGAGGCATCATGTGATCTCTGGCAGAAGCTTTTTCCAGTCAGAATATTTATATCTGTATACTTGGTATTTTCATGCAAAGTATGTATTTTATCACAAAGCAATCACCCATCCATATGACAGCTTAATATTAACTTCATGGTATCCTGGATGCTGATAACATTACGGATAAGTTCTTAATTAAAGATTAGGGAGGATGGTTAATAACAGTACAAAACCCACTTTAAATTTATAGTGGAAACTCAGTTTAGCGGACCTTCATACCATGTACTTTGAAGGCAACAGACCATATTTCTCCAGTGATTTAGTTAATTTGAAGATATGACAAATTACACAGCATGATTCATGGCATGATTTGTGTAGTTACCTCATGATGTGAATGATGCATGTATTATGCTATTTGTTTAGTGATATCACACAAATGAGAAAATTCACCATAACATCATACTTATTAAGAATTATGGACAGGACATCTCCTTCTCTAATTAGTGTGTTAATTGGAGGCTTTATTATGTAATTTAGCTTGCTATAGTAGTACTTTTCATTTTCTCCCTATAAATTCAGAAACACACCTTTAGCTGCAAGACTCCTGTACACAGAAGTTGTGATGGAAGATATTTCTTTATCATATTGGAAGGTTGTTTCCTTATGCAGTATATGCACCAATGCCTATGTTACACCACATGAAAGAGGAATTAGAAAACCATATCTGAATTCCTCATTGGAATTTCTCTCTCATTGGAGAGTTACTGCATAAATGGGGGTTTAATTAACTGTAGCTAAGTTTTCTGTATAATATTCATCATGCCAAGTTTGAGAAGAAGCAGATATTTCATGAATGCAGAGGAAGTAAGAGGTAAAAATAAATGAATGGAAAGGAAACTAGGATATTAAAAGGCTGCTTAAATTTTGCCCAATTAGGATATGCTGCTTTTATTGCTGAATCCAAAATTGCAGTTTTGTACTGTATGTTTTTACAATTCATTACCTAAATCCATTTATTCATTAGTGGCATTGAGGTTGAATCTGTAAGCCTGGTCTTTTTCTGATTCATTACTTTCTTTTTCCCCTTTCTTTTGTCTTTCCTTGAGGGATTTCCAGGATGCACAGGATATTATGGCTATCAAATTACCTTCAAGGAGCTATAGGAATAGTTAACATTGACTAACAAATTAAGGTAAAATAAAAAAAGTTAAAAAAGCAAAAAAAATAAAAAGGAGTGAAATAATATATAGAATAAGTGGATGTTTCCCTCAGTTCATCAGTGAAGAATCTTAGAGAAGTAGAGATAATAGGCTTTTTGCAGCAGCTATAAACAAGCTTATTATCTCCCCTCCCTCTAAGATTATATTATAGTGGACCTTTCTAGCCCAAGGTCACCCAGCTGGCTTTCATGGCTAAGGTGGGAGTAGAACTTTTGGTTTCTTGCTTTCTAGCCTGTTGTTTTAGCCACTAGATCAAACTGGCTCTCAAATAGGCAGATATCCCACTTGATTTTTAAAGCAACAATCTGCACTTTTAAAACTTGCTAACTTTGAGAAGTCAACAATTCAGTTTTCTTTCTGCAACCGTATGATAGGTATTTTACTTTTTGCCATTGCCTCTCTCTCCCCTCTGTGAAATATCTCAAGCATCTGAACATCATTGCACACATATGAAGACAAATGTAACCTATGATGATGATCCATCCAATCACAGGTATGGTTAGATTAGTGGCGAAAAGTTGTGTAATCATTACATGTTTCTCTGTAACCACAGAGCACAATGGCTCTGTGGTTAAAGATGCTGAGCTTGTCATCTGGAAAGCTGACAGCTTTGGTTTGAGACCCCACTGCCACGTGACGGGGTGAGCTCCATTTACTTGACCCAGCTCCTGCCCACCTAGCAGTTGAAAAGCATGCAAATGCAAGTAGATAAACAGGTACCACTTTGGTGGGAAGGTAACAGTGTTTTGTGCACCTCTGGCATATAGCCATGCTGGCCATGTGACCACAGAAAATGTCTTCATACAACGCTGGTTTCTTTGGCTAAGAAACAGAGGTGAGCACCATGCCCTAGAGTCAGACTTGACTGGACAGGGGAAACCTTTACCTCTACCTTTTTCTCTAGACATGTGAAATCATTTATGTATTTTATCACACTTATAAACCCCCCCTCAATTGCAATCACATCCTTCAGCAGCTTACAAAATATAATTCATAGGATAAAAACAATACAGAAAATAAAGAAGAAATAACAAATAATATTACCAGACACCTACACTGTGGAAAACAAAACTCATGGTGAAACAATAGAAACCATATCAGGGAGCCTGATTGTATCCATCCTTCCAGCTAAAAGGTTCTTAAGACTTTCCCCAAGCACAAGCGAGTCAGAGCTGGATAGAAATGCAGTACCAGAACAAAGGGTTCCAGAGAAAAGTATGGAAAATTGTGGCAATTATTGACTTCAAGGTCCTTGTTTAGTCATAACAACTTTGGGTGATCTCAAAAGAATAAGAAATGTCTGCACTCTTGGTAGTTGAAGGAGAAATGCCCAGAAATCAAGTGCTATAAATTAGACTAGGAAGTCAACATCCATTCAACTACCTCTGCAATCTTTCCAAGAAAACTATATGAATATGTCCAGAAAATCACCTGGAGCTGTATGCAACGAAGTGGAATCTGTTCAATGATATTCCAATCCCAGCCCTCTCCCTAAAAGTCTGAATCTATAAGAGGTCAGCCAAATCTCTCTGGATATTGTAAAGCAAGATGCAAGGACAAGGACTTCCTATAGTTTTTCCTAATTCAGAGAAATAATGCTCTGAACCTTAACACAGAACTGCTACATTTGAATGGGCAAAAACTGAACCCATTTCCAGAACAGGAACAGATGTCTAACATCTGAGTTTGTTGCCTGAGTACATGCTTAAAGGTTACTCCAGATGGCTTACAACCAGAGGGGAAATCTAGCCAGTTCGCACCAGTTCAGGTGAACCGGTAGGGGAAATTTTGATTGGTTTGGAGAATCGGCAAATATCACCTCCAGCTGTCCCCGCCCCTACCTGCCCACTCACTGCTTACCCCTCCCCCTGCTCACCCCACCCCAGTGTCTCTGCCAGCTTTCCCACGAGGATATGCCTGAGGCCCAACTGCTCCTGATCTGCCTGCCTACCTGCGTAAGTAAGCCGCTGCTGCCGCTTGCCTCCCTGTCCCTTCCCACCCAGCGCTGTATCCCCGTGCGGCCTAGTGGCTAGCTAGGTCCCCGGAGCTTGCCTGCCACTGCCGCCACTTGCTTTGCTTTCCATCTGGCACTGCGTCCCCGTGCGGCCTAGCTAGCTGCCCCCCCCCAGTCCCCAGACCTTGCCTGCCACCACCGCTTGCTTCGCTTCCCACCCGGGTCTGCATCTCTGCGCAGCCTAGTAGCTAGCTTCCCCTCCCCGGTCACCAGAGCTTGCCTGCCTGCCACCACCGCTTGCTTTGCTTCCCACCCAGCGCTGTGTGCCCGTGCGGCCTCGCTAGCTGCCCCCCCCGGG
>JANHFL010009685.1:221250-237646 GCA_032468155.1 Oxyrhabdium leporinum | reverse complement strand
GGGTGTTATAAGACTAGTCTATACTTTCAGAGGAAGCAAGAGAATTTTGGGAGCTGCAAGCATTTGCTGTTTGTTTCTCTTGATAGAATGATGAAACGATGGGTCTTGCCAGCCCCATAGATAGCACTTTCTATCGCACTTTGCTGGAGGAGGAAGAAATGCAAGACTTGGTGGATGCAGAAGAATACCTTGTCCCCCATCAGGGCTTTTTCAGTGGTGAAACATCAGCTGACTATCGATCCAGGATTTCCTCCACAAGAGTAAGCATATGATTTAGTTTATAATATCCCAAAACAGATAAAACCAGTTTGCCACACTATATTTCTCCTACATAGAAATAGGGATTTTTTTTTTAGTTTAAGGACTGCTTTAAACTAGGCATACAAAATTTTGAAACTCATCCTTGGATAGCTCAATAAAAAGAGTTCTTGTTTCCAGCTACAAGCAACTCAAACTCTGAGTGGAAGATCAGACTAGATCAATATTTTCAGATTTGGCAATTTTAAGATGTGTGGTTTTCAATTCCCAGAAACTGGGGGATTCAGGGAGCTAGGTCCATATATCTTAAAGTTGCCAAGTGTGAAAAACTTGCCTAGATAATCTCTAATGTTCCTTCCAATGGAATCAGACAGGAGCTACCTATCTGCATAATGAAAAAGATTGGCACTTGCTTTCTAAGCATGGGTGGGAAGGGAAAAAAAGGAATCTGCCAATCAAGGGCCAGTATCACCAAGCAGTTGAAGTCTGCAGTACAGAATTTTGCTTTGAGGCAAGAGCAGGGAGAAAAAAATCAGCAAAAAAAGAAAAAAGATCTTTCCAAAGATTGCTAGACTAGAACATGGTGAGGAGAAAGAGCTAAAGACAATAAAAACACAAATGTCAAACCTAGACACAGAAAGTAGAAGGAGGTTTCGTCCAGTTCCCTCAACAGTTCATCTGAAGATATTGGAAAGAAATATGCCCATAAGTCCAAAAAGGCTGGAGATCTACTTGTAAAAGCTATGTCTATGAACTCAAAAACAAAGCAATAATAGATAATAAGGTATGTGCAAGGGGGAGGATGAACATACTTTTGGCAAAATTCTTGCAAGTTATTTTGTTTTGCTAATTTTCTGTGCTATGATATGGAGAAGACTTGAACATATATTCATTAAAACTGTACATTTCTTAAACTCCAAATTAAAAAACCCAAATGGCTTCATTATTTTATAAGTAATTCATAGCAGCGAACATATCAAAAACATCTTCCTCTTCCTATTTTCCCCACAACAAAAACCCTGTGAGGTGAGTTGGACTGAGAGTGATTGGCCCAAAGTCATCCTGGTTTTCATTGCTAAGTGCCGTGGTAGCTGAGGAGTTAGAATGCAATATTGCACGCTAACTCACTGCTCACTCCAGGAGTTCAATTCTGACCAGCTCAATGTTGACTCAGCCTTCCGTCTTTCTGAGATGGATAAAATGAGGACTCAGATTGTTGGGGGCAGTATGCTGACTCTGTAACCCAATTAGAAAGGGCTGTGAAGCAGTTGTTGTTGTTAGTTGTGAAGTCATGTCTGACCCATTGCGACCCCATGGACAATGTTCCTCCAGGCCGTCCTGTCCCCTAGCATCCCCCGGAGTCCATTTAAGCTCACGCCGACTGCCTCAGTGACTCCATCCAGCCACCTCATTCTCTGCCGTCCCCTTCTTCTTTTGCCCTCAATCGTTCCCAGCATTAGGCTCTTCAGCAGTGAGTCCTGCCTTCTCATTAGGTGGCCAAAGTATTTGAGTTTCATCTTCAGGATTTGGCCTTCTAAAGAGCAGTCAGGATTGATCTCCTCTAGGACTGACCAGTTTGATCGCCTTGCAGTTCAAGGGACTCGCAGGAGTCTGCTCCAGCACCATAATTCATCATAAAGTTAGCAAGTTCTCATTTCTATTGTATAAATATCAGCTATTGTTTGTATTCTATGATGTATTACTCTGATCTTACAATGCTATCAAACAATTAATTTTGGGAATGGGAGGGGACAAAGAACGGTAGAATCAGTAGCTTTTTCTAAACAGGAATATTGGACAATTCAGAAAATATTTACTAGTGTTTATTTACTTATAGATTCCTGTTGATTATAGCTGTACAATGTTTTCAATCAGGAATTGAAAAAGGGTATTTGAAAATGGAACTTATTCATAATTAACATGATAGTCCTTTCAAATAAAGCCAATAAAGTTAATAAAGTACAGGTCCCACAGTAGGATTACTGTATCTGAGCAGCTTTCGTTAACAGTCATTTGTATTTTTGCAGCTCAAATACAATACGCCTATTCCACCCTTTATATATCCCTTACACAGCTACAACAAAATACCCAATATTTTGTTTTGACATTGCTATAGAGTTGCAGTGTAGGAACAGTGACTGGACTATATTTGTGCTTAAATGTATAAAAATCTAAATGTGTTCTGCTCGTGCATATATCTTACCATGCAGACTTGTACATAATTTCATCTTAGATACAATCTATGATATACAATATATATAAAAAATCTAACCCTAGCAATAGTAGAATGCCTACTGTGGGAAGTGTAGCATCAACAATTAAAACCATGTGATTTTTCTCTGCTACAGTTCTCTTTACATCAACTTAATTGAATAGAAACAGCTTTAGTTTTGAGGAAAAGCACTCTGAAACATTATATTTTAAGGTAATTGGAAGTGAAAAGAAAAAAATAGTTGCCCTTTTCAATTTTTAGTAGGAGATTACCTACTAGAAAATTAGGCACATTTCCTCTTAAATATAGTGATATTCTATTGTCTATGCTGCTCAGGCAGAAATGCTGTATAATTATTTTAACATAATTAAATATAGTCTCTATAAAAAGTAATAATGCAACCTTTTGCCTATGTTATGAAGGGAAACCTGCAATACAATTAAGGTAATGTATCTGCGAAAGGCACAAAAGAGAATGTTACATGCTCTTTCAGAACATTACACCCCAAGAGCCTTATTATCACTTTTCTTTGCATTTTGATAATCTTTGGACAGTGAAACCAATCAGTCATCAATCAATCAATTAGAATAGAGTTGGAAGGGACCTTGGAAGTCCTCTAGTCCAACCCCATCAAACAGACACATTTTTCCTATCATAGTAGAGAATCCACATATAATAAGACTATGTATAAGCAACACTTTAGTTTACTTTAAATTTAACAGGCTTTGGGGAATCCCATCTGCAGTTGGTATTAGTAAACATTGCTTTCTACATTTGGGGCCCTTCTTGCTCACTTGGGTTCATAAATCTTGCACAAAAATGTAAGGTGATGGTTGTGGCAGAATTCTGTTTGAGAAAACTATGGACCTGAGAGGAAAAATAGAAGCCATGCTTAATATTTTAATGAACAGCAATGTGGAAATAGCAGCAGCAGCTTTTGGGTTATTTGTGAGAGCAACAGGAATGCCCTATAGCCTCTGAATTAGGAAGTCTTGTAAATACGAATTTGTCCAATATCTGCAACAATGTGCAGTGGATCACCTTCTGTTGCCTGCTTAATTTTAATAGCTTCCTATTTGAAATAGCTTTAAAGAAGATGTAAAATTGGAAAAATAGAAAAGGAAGTAAATATTTAAGACCAGACACTGGCTGTAATTGGCTCAAGTGCTCTAAAATGCTAATTTCATATTTGTGGAAATGAGATTAAAAAATTAATAAAATATTCAAAGCATTTTCCACTAGACCTTAAAATGCCCTTTACTGCCTCATAAAAGCAGCATTTATACTATTACCAAATACTCATGGGGATACAGAGCCCGAATGGTGACTGTTGTCTCTTTTTTCTGTTCATAATCCTTTTGTGGTGGAGCTTCACAATGGAATATATATTTTTCTCAAGAAGGTTTTCCTCTTTGATCTTGGAAGACATCATAAACTCTCCATAAACATGTGTAGCATTTGGCTTTAGGTGTCATCTTATAAATAAGCTTTGCCAATGGAAATTAATCTAACAATCTTTTCCACCTGTGGCTCATTTTTCTTGTTTGAGTGACCTTGAAAGGTTGCAATAAAACTGAAATTGTGAAAAAGACAGTTAAGAAAAGTTCAAAGGGGAAAATGGTCTTCTTCACTCTTAGAAATGTTTAGAATGTAATACACACAGTTATTTAGGACTGACTCCTGCCGAATTTAAGAAAGCTTAATTTTTAGTAGATGTGCTATGGAGTGCTTCTGCTCAGAATTCCTGCCAGTCATGTACATTCCATTACCCCATTTTTCCTATTTTCCATTCTGCTTCCAAGAGTCATTGTTTCATGGCCATCGAAAATGCACAGTCACTTCCATTTCATTAAAAGAAACATTCAGACAGCCCAACAGTGGTATAAAAACTGTGTCAACCCTGGAGCTATCTTTGAGTGTCTTCAGGGTTACCACAGTGAGGCTGGCTGGAGCTGTGGAAAAGGGAAAGGGGAGTAGAGATAGCTGAGGGGAATATGTAGCCAAACTAACATTCTTTCTTCTGTGAACCAAAGACACTCTCATCAGCACCCGGAGGGACATGGATGGGAGGCATCCGGGATGAGGAGAGAGGCCTGATTGGGGCATCTGATGGTTGTGTGTAATGTGGGGAAGAACTTTGGATTTGAACTGGGTGGGGAAAACCTGAGAGACTTTAGATTCAGCTTTTCACTGAACTGTGCAAATATGACATGCCTAATAAATCTATACTTTGAGGAGCCCTGCCTTGGAGTTTTGATTTCCTATGGGCTGTTACTTGGAACCCTGACATCATGTACTTTAGAGCTATATAATAATTAAATAAAGAATGCATTCCCATGATGGTCTCTTGTAATATAAAGTGAAAGAGACCTTTGGTTGTTAGAAAATGATAATTTATCTTTACCAAATAGCCGATGTAATCTTATAACAGTCTAATGAATGTATGTAATCTTATGGGCATAGAACAATGCATAGTTGCGCTGTGAGCATCACAGTTAAATATCCGATAATGCCAAGTGATAAAAACTGAGACCTGCTCTGAATGGCCATAGATTCAGCCTATGGTCACAGGCATCTGAGAGATGGATGAGAGCAAATGACATGCACATCATGATATCATTGTACAAAGAGTGTAATTGATGCATCATTTCCTTGACAGGATTGTTGCATGTCATTTGCACAATTGTATCATGATGCATTTATTATTGGTTTGACATCATCAATGCTTGCAACTAATGTCTGCATATAGGCTGCAATGTACAGGGATTAGCAGGAGATTCACTTCCGTTTTTTTAGTGCCTTTGCATTTGCCTCCGGAAATCAGAAGTTGAAGTCAGTCTCAGGAAGCCCTGTTCAATGAGGGACTCTTTTCATCTATATATCATCTATCTTGAGTCACCTTGAATGATATTAACAGCCAGGCTATAAATATTTTCCCAAATATAAGATATTATCCCAGGGAGATCTGTCATTGGATGGGGGCTGTCCCATATATTTCAAACAGTGTTATAGTAACATTAGATGAACACAGAAAAATGTTTGTGGTTGTGCTCAATGAAAATGTCAACTCCATATACATGAAATGTTTTATCAAAAGAGAGGCATATCCCATGTTAAGAATCATTAGGAAGTGGATTGAGAATAAAACTATCAATCTGATAATTTAAGATGATACAGCTGCCTTTGCAATATACTGCATATTGAATCCCATAAAGAATATAGATCTCAAAAATATGCAAAGACTGCAAAACTACTTAGAGAGATAGAACTGCAGCACTAGGAAAGACTACAATATTTGGAGCATTTTACTAGAGGAAAGCTGGGTGAATGAAGACCTGGTATATACATATTATGTATAATTTGGAAATTATACTATTTTTGTTCATGCATTCATATTAGGACTTAAGATAGCTACCAAAGCTAAACAATGGAAGATTCAGGACTGATGCAAGGAAGAACAGAAAACTATCACTTCAATGGACTGTTGAGAGGAGAACATGTAGGTTAAACATGAACATCAGTGAAATGGTTTCATTTAGTATTCAGAATCAAATGTAGCATGCTCCAAATACTGGTTAATAGAGAGTTAATAGAAGAGAACTTGCGAGGACCTTAGTTAGGTGGCAGCATCTAGTGGACTTTGGATAATCTCAAAAAGCTAAGCCTTGGGTCAGTGCTTATATGGATTAATATTAAGAAATGTTATGGCTTTAGGCTATATCAGTGTTTTTCAAATTTGACAACTTTAATGTGTGTGTACTTCAACTCCCAGAATTCCCTACCCAGTCATCCAAAAGCAGTCACAAAACACTCCCATATCATTACAGGACAACAATATAAATGTTCTACATGGAGTTTAACTTTTCTCAAAGTAGACTGTAAGTTTTACTCCTTGATAATTTCCTGGTTGGTTTCAATTTGCAAAAGAATAATGGAGTAAATTGATATTTGACTTATTAGCAGATCATCTTTTAAATGGTATGTTTCGTGAGATGCTACAGAATGTGAAAACAATAAATAAATAAATATTTTAACAAAGGAATTATATCTGAACCCTTAGTTACTGCCCATTGGGTCCATTGGAGCAAAATATGTCACTCAAATCACCATTGGACTATCTGTTTTCAGAGTTTAGATTTTATTACTGCTTAGTCATCTGAAGGGTACATAAGATTAAAATTATTATCAGTCACTCTTTATTCATCTATGAAGGGAAATCTAAGCTTTGGGGTGTAGTAGATTACCTGACAGCTTGGGGTTACGTGCCCTTCATTTATAAGTACCACTTTATTCTGAGGGGATACATGGAAGCAGAAGTTAGCATACGTTTGCCAGATGTCTGGTGGCGTCACAAGGGAAGCAATGATATTTTCCTAATGCATAACTGTGATGGGGTTTAATTAAAGACAGATTCTATATTTACTTTTGCTACCTTTCCACCATATGCAGTAGAGCAGAACATGTTGTGCACTATCTAGAGAGAACAGCACATAGGGGATTAACCTGAGGAGAACAAATGGAGTGTTCAGTTTAAAAACTAAAGATGGTTGATCCAAATAAGATTGTTAGGTTGTCACTTATTACAGTTCCTAACTATGAAATAAGAATAATTATTTCCATTCTATTTTACCCTGTCCTCTTTTTACATGCATTTCTGGAATACCACTTGTTACAGCAGATGAACAAGGTAGGCTGATGAAAGAGAAATGGAAAAATTTAACTGCTTTGCTCTCATTGATTTGAAATTAAAGAATGTAACTCAAAAATGTAACTCATAAATTGTCATATTCCTTTGAAAAACTTTGATAGAGGCTTAATATATAGTAGGATAATATGTAACTATAACATTGACTTTGCTGTCTGTTTATCTAAACTAGGAGAAAGGAAAACCTAAGACTATTTCAGAAAATCTTGTAATTTTATTGTACAATGCAAAAATTGGATTGGTACTTCATGAAAATGCTTAATTTGACATGCTGTTGTGTCTTAAGCCACTCTTAAGGGAAAGAAGGGCTATTAAATCCTACGACAGTATTTGATTGAATTAGAAGTAAAAGGAAGAAATATAAAGTTGGTTTCTTTGATGGAGGTTAAAATAAGATATGTATTACTTTTGGCTACCCTTTTTGGTCTTTCTCTTGACACCACAACTGAAAAGAGGTTTTTATGGATTTGTAAGATGTGGGATATGGGATTCAACATGGGATGTTGAAAATTAGGATTCCATGACCGCAGCAGCAGCTAGGCAGATGACACTGTCACAACTTTCCCAAATTTCATTCCCTCAGTCCCAGATTTTGGATCCATTCTATAAGTTAGCCCATTTGAGGTACTTTGGTTCAAAAATTGTTGACCTATGACACATGTTTCACCCAAAATAAAGTTTATAGAAATCACAGTTTCAGTGCTATTTAGGTATTATTTTTCTCTTTTTTCTCTTTCTCTATGCACTTTCTATTCTTTTTCCTCTACCCCCTTTTCTTTATTGAAGTTTAGCTTGTATTAGATTTTACAATTATAATCAAAATGCTTAATAAAAATATATGTGAACAGATGGAGTCTTTAATCATTGGGCTATTTGAGTTTTAAGAAGGCCAGAAGATTTTGTTCCACTGAAGTGTTAAATCTTATCACATCAGATTTAACAATTTCCTTAAAGAAAGATGCTTCAGGGCACTAATCTTTCTCCAATGCCTTGTTTATGTCCATGACTCCTTCCTACATATTCATGCACAGATAGACGTGCAAAAACATCTGTGCATACAAAGGCGTTTTTACTTTTTCTGGCTGACTAATATATTATCAAACATAATAGGAGTCAAATGAAGAAAACTAACCAAGTGAAACCCTGTAAATTGGTTCTTGCACTGCTGCCATCTCTCCTAATCCTTGGTGCTAAGGGTTTTCATTCTTGTCTGGCCAATGCTAAAAGAGGAAGGATTAGAAAGTAAATAACTCCCACACCTGCAACAGGGAGCAGTCATTAGTATCAGTGACCTATTTCTTAAGCAGGACTGAAATGCAAATAATATTTCAGAATTACCCTGCTGATTGACCACCCCATTTTTTTTTAATAAGTGATAATTCTACCTTGAAGTGGAAAGAAAGAAAGGGAGAACAGATATGGCATTGCCTTCTCTGTTTTTCTTGCATGAGCGAATATTTAATTTTTTGCTCATACTGATGGCTCAGAAATTATGTTTGCATTCAAACTCTGGGATCATTTTTATGTTTTGAGGAGCAATAGCAATAAGACTTATATACTACTTCATAGTGCTTTACAGACCTTTCTAAGCAGTTTACAGAGTCAACATATTGCCCCCAACAATTTTGGGTCCTCATTTTACCCACCTCAGAAGGATGGAAGGCTGAGTCAACTTTGAGCCTGGTGGGATTTGAACTGCCAAATTTCAGGCAGCTGACAGTCAGCAGAAGTAGCCTGCAGTACTCCACTCTAACCACTGCGCCACCGAGGCTCATCAGAGAACTCTGAATTGATTGCACTGAAAAAAACTCAGTCTGTCAATGGGATGCTGTCAATAGTACAGTTAGAATGAACAACTGTGAAAATAGCCTTCATAGATAACACGCAGAAAATGTACAGCCTATGTAGCTATCAACATACTTTATTATCTTTAAGATAATGCCTTTGGAAAATGTGCATGAAGCTTACCTGTTCTTGCAGAGCAGAATTACGACGTTTGCTCTGCTGTTATTTAGCCTTTTCTTACATCTTTCCTTCTAGCTAATGATTAAATGAGAATTATTATTACTTCTACTGTTACTATTAATGGCAACATTATTGTCAGTATTATTAACTCTTCCATGTTGCTCCATTCCAGTCAACTCTGAATAGCTTCAGAGAAAGAAATATATATCGCCTCCCCACCCCTATGTATTTTTATATTTTTATTTATTGAAAGAAATGTATACCTTTTTCCATTTTGTTTAAAATTTCAGTGTGATTTAAAAGGAAATGAAATAATATGGCAAATAGTCTCTCTCTCTTCCTATCCCTCCCCCCCCACTCTCTCTCTCTAATGTGGAGCATACCAACTTTCCCTATATTGCAATATTTATTTTTTTTCATTTAAAACATCTTCTAATAATAAAACATGTATGAAGTGATAAACCTAGAAATCTTGTAGGTACAAAAGAAATCCGGATGAGCACATTGGTTGCCCATGGACAGTATTTTGGTCCAGATGTAGTCTAATAGGCAGGACTGTTGCCATAGAAAAAAAACCTTCAATTTAGTTCTCCATTGTCAGGAACCAAGAACAACATATGGAGTTACTTCTGAGTAGTTTCTTTTGTTTGCCTGTAGACAGACATCTTGTCAGATTAAACTAAGGGGAGAGGTTCACATTTGCCTTTTTCCTGCATACCAAATATTCTAAGCTCCTCTGTCTCTTTATTCTTCCTCTTCCTCCTGTGACTCTGGACTACATTCCGCCACAACCCCTCAGAAAGCTGTCATGAACACAAAATTGTTTGGGGCCCTTTTTTTCCTGTTAAGAAAAAAGGACTGGGGCCAAATGATTAGGCATGTTAGTATACTGACCTTAGAAATTTCAGATCCAGGTTTGCAGAATACTAAATGATCACTAGATGCAAGAAAAGAGGCTAGGTAAGCATTCTCAATGAATTTAGATCTGCGCCTTAAACTTGCAAAGAATCATTTTAAAAATGGGCTCCTGTTCCTTGACCTTCCTTCTCTTACTTTAAACTTTTATGTGAAGCAGCTCATTGTATGACTGTCACTACGACACAGTGCAGCTTTTACAACTTTGTTTATTAGATTCCAGAATAGACTGGTTGAAAGAATCCCTATTCAAGAGAATGAGAAAAACTGACACTTGTCAACTGCTAATCAAGAGATTACTATGACAAGACACCTTTTGATTCAGTCAGATACACTTTCATTTTAGTTTTTTTTAAAAGTAGCTCACCATTAAGGAGTTCTTTCGAGAGGTGCCTACATCATTACAAATTAGGGCTGTGCAATGATCCATCTCAAAGGGAAGAAGGTGACTTGGAGCATGCATGGGTGCGCACATCACACCTGTCAGCATATCTTTACATCAGACCTAACCTTTCCTGGCACAAGGCCAGGAACAGGCAGAGCATTGTAAAAAAGCTGGCAATTGGTGCACAATCTGTGCACACACACTATATACTTTCCATTCTGAATCACTTTTCTCCTTTCAGATTTAGGGTATTGCACTACCTAGCTTCAACTACATAATTCTCACAGATTAAGCCTTGGAAATGATTCATTCTTTGAGTGTAACACTAATATGTTTAATGAAATCAAGTAAATACTTAGCAAGTGAACCATTGTCCTGTACAAATAATGGAGAATGTTATTAAACCTCAGTGTTTTTCTTTCATTTCTTTCTTTTAGACCCAGGGTTGCTCTGTGGGCCATGACCCAAATGTCTCAATCCAGATTTTCTTAAACTGGTCTAGAGTCAAGCTGGAATGCCTCCACGACAGGAGCACTTAAACAAAACTGTGGATATGCTCATAGGAAATTTTCTTCTCACTCAGACACAAAATAATCTTTTAAATATTGGACTTCTCTGTATTGCCCCAATAAGACACCTCTCGTTATTAAAAACTGAATTTGCATGAAATCAATTTTATCTCGTTGAGGCCTATTGCCTCCTTTCTTTACAAAAATATAAAATTAAACCTTTTGAGACCACATTCTTACTGACTGAATGGCAGAAAGGAAACTTTATCATAAAAGCCTCAAGTGATTATAGAATTCAGAGAAAATTGGAATTAGATTATAAACTCAAATGTTGAGTGGCAAATTTAAATCTAGGGTAAAAGTAGGGTAAAAGTTCCACATGAAATTCTGTTTAAAAGACTTTTAGGATGATTCAGACTGTATCTTTTAAGAAAATACATACTTTCATAGATTGAAAAGAGAAATGCTAGATATATTGATTATCTCAGAGTTAAAGGAACAAAAAGAAAGTTGGATATAAACTTATCTAATTGATCTATATCTCACTGGCAAACTTTGCAAGGATTAATGCCAAATCATATTTTGACTAATATCTGAGAACTTGTTCAAGTTCAGGAAACAGTATTCATGAGCAATGGAAATATTATTGTAGCTACACATCTGCCAAATATAAAATATAAGGCATTTAGAAGCAAAACTATATGATGAATGGTTAAGGGAAATAAGCATGCCTAGCCTAATGAAGAGGAAAATGGCAGATACCTGTTTTCTGGTACTTGAGGGGTTCACACAGGAAAGACTTATTCTTCAAAGCACCTGTGGGCAGGACAAGAAGCAATAGGTGGAAGCTCTTTAACGAGAGATCCAATCTGGATCTAAAGAGAAATTTCCTCATAGTGAGAACAGTTGGAACAGTTTGCCTCTCTGAATTGTGAGTTTTCCATCTCTGGAGGTCTTCAAGAAAAGATTGGACAGCCAGTTGTCTGGGATGCAATAAGGCCTTATGCGTTGGGAGTCTATATCAAATCAGGATTATTCTTTCATATTATGTATCTAACAGGTTATAAAATATATTCTATATCATCTTCATCAAGTATCAAGTATTATTATAGACCATGTTTCAGATCATAACTGTAAATCTAACCTCATTGGATTTAGGAAGAGGTGAGGTATTAAATTCACCCATTTATCAAAAGAAATAGAAATTGTACATTAAAGGTGCTTATCTTAATCCACCCCATGTAACATAAGCAGTATATAGAAGCAGGAAATCATTCTTTCTAAATGTAATTTTGCATCCATCCATCCATCCACAGCATTCTGTGGTTTGGCAAGTGAACAGTTCTGAAATCATAGTTACATCAACTTAACTGTAAAACTACAGTTGCTATACACAATTGTCTTCAACCAATGATAGAATATAATATTCTGGAATTGTCATCTATGTGATATGACTGTCAGTAAGAGCTAGTATTACATGCAGCATAAATCTGTTCCTGACTTTAAACCAGAGGTAAAGATAATTCCATATTTTAATTTGTTCCCATGAGCGATAACCTGATACAAATTGAAAATTAGTATTTCATAGCATAAGCATCCATTCCTAACTGCAGTGATGTCAAAATAATGAAATTATGTGATGACGTCATGATGCAAGTTCTGTATTTTCATACTTGCATTATGATATTGAATGCAGGTACATAAGGAACAGAATAATGAATTATGATGTTATAATGTAGGTTTCAACAATTGTCCCTCCTCTCCATCACAGATTCCTAAGTGTCCTAGAGATGAATACAGCCAAAATATCTCCCTGAGACATTCTCTTTTTATGAATACAACAGCATTCATATCACGCAAATTCCCATCTGCTGCTTAAAAGAATTCACATAATTCAAATTGTTGAATTTATGATTCTGAATTTCCAGGCAACATAGTCAAGGATTATGCCAGTAGTAAATTAGAGGAATTCAAGGCCCAAAGTAAATGGAGAACATCAAATTGAGAACAGATTTAAGAAATATTTAAATTGTTCCTTAACTCTGGCTGGATTTTCATAGTGTAAAATGTTTCGGTAGAACAATTCCATATCTTGATAAAGATAATCCAGATTTACTCTCATTTTAGAATTTGCAGAGGATGAAAGAAAAGGGAAGCGGAAAAGTTTGATTCCATTTCTATATTATTGCTGCATATTTGATCAAGTATAATTCATATTTTGACTCTCACATTATAAAATGATTACTCTGGTGAATAATTCATTTTATGATTTTTATATTCATAGCAAGATCTTCCAAAGTTCTGACATTGAAGAAACATCAGATTCAGAGCTTGTGTGATCAGATTATCCAGCCTAAAGCCTAAGTTATTTGCATTAAAAATGAACTAAATCTTCAATTTCCCTCCTAATTATCAGTTATCTTGTTTGGAAATATTGGGAAAAAAATCATATAGTTTGAGTTTTAGAAAAGCGAAGTCTATTTCAGATCAGTGAAACCACTATGGGAGGTGATTGTCTACATTTAAGTCCTGAAACATAGGTGTCTGCAGCTTGTGTGCATGCCAAAAATGTCAAGATGGTGATTATAGCCATACTATTGAAGGATCATCAATTTTTATGTGTTGCACATGCAGCAGATTAAAATACAGTGGTTTTTTTTCATCACACAGTCATGACTTGTTTGATCTGCCTCTCTCTCTACACACACACACACACACACACTGGATATCTCTGGGAAATGTTGTGGAACAGCACATCAGATTGACAGAACAGACAAGAAGGGAAAACAATATCATTGTTGCTTTTATCACTTACTACCTTATGATTTCCCACAAGTAAAGCAAATCAGAATATTCACAGCAGAAGGAGGCCTTGGATACAAAGGACAGAGTTTTCTTTTTCTTTTTAGACCCTCAAACTGGATTGAGAAACATTTGATTTGCTTTTGAACTCAGGGGAAAGAAACTAGGACACTTCCAGATCAATCAAAATAGAAGCAAATATCTAGGAAGAACCATCTTATACTATATATCTATCTTTCAACACTTACCGAACTTGATTCCAATTATAAGTTCCAAACTTTGTAGTGGGGTAAGTCATAGTGCTTAAATATTATTAATTTACCCCATTGGAGGCTGCTTATTCTTTTCTACTTCTCCTGTCTTCTTTTACTTCTTTCTTCTGAGAATGTCAGTGAAAGACTATAGGATTTTTCCCACTGACTTTTCCCTTCTTCAAGTAGAAGAAATATGAAATTTGCCCCTGCCATTATTTGTCCTGCTTGTATTACTTCTCTTCCTGATCCCTGCACCATCTTGGCTTCTCCTAAAAAAACAATGAATAACCAAGTCTATTAGACTTCATGAAGTTTAAGAGTCAATATTGTTTCAACATTGATAAAGCTTAAGACAAATTGACACCTTATTCATGGGTTAAAGTCAAGATGAGTGCAATAGCAAGAACATTTGGCCAAAAAAGGAGGCTGCCACCTCCATTTAACCAGCTTATTGTGGTTAAGTGCAAGTGCAGAAGGGCCCTTAGTAAAACAGTCAGAAACAGTTTTGAATTAATACAGAGATGCATGGACAGCTTGCTGAATAGAAGGGAAATGCTGTCATAGATTTTGTCATTCTCATTGTCTGATTTGTAACTTAGATGCTTCAGTGTGTCTGGCCAGGAAAATATAGAAATATATAATCAAAGAAAGTGCTACATTCTATGGTCAATCATCAAAGGACTGTGCTCTTGTGACTGATTTTCTCATTTTCATTTCATTGAGAACAACAATAGTAATACTCAACTTTAGTATTTATTTGACTTATTTGACAAGCACGAATGGCTTCATCACTTCTTTGAAGAACAGAGAGGTAATTCACAAAGCACTGTTGGCACAATCAGGGCTATCAACTACAGGACAAATTTAACCCCTGCCAGCAAAAATGCCTGTATCAGTATGTTTCTATCATACTCTCTCTGTTGAAATTCTCAGGTCTGCTTAAAGGAAACCAAAATTCACATTTACATTTCTCAAGTGTGGATATGATTAATCATGAATTGGGCATGTAAAATATGATTAATGTTATTTTATTGCATTGGGAGGGACACATATCAGAGTTGCCCTTTGCACAATTTTCAAAGCAAGGGTCATGTTATATTATCCCTCCCCTCCTCCTCACTTCTTTACCCCTTTTCCTCCCCACTGTATCCTATTATATGTTTTTGTATTTTTGTATTTTATTCTATAATCTAATAAAATGTTATAAAACTTTGAAAATAAAATAAAATAAAAAAAGAAATACATGATGATTCTCCTTTGTTATCTGCTATATATTTATTGAGGGGGAATTCACATTTAAAATAAAATCATAGCTTGTATATTTGCATAATGCTTCATCTACAAGAAAGTGCTCAGGAAGGAATCCTATTCCTAATTCAGTCTAATCATTAATAATAGATTCAGGGTTAAGTCCAAACTTCATGTGTCTCATAGTGTGATGGATTGTGCATTTGCAGGAAACTGTGGGATAGTTTTGGGAACACAGAGCTTCCCCAGAAAAAGGCTCAGATGAAGAAACTGCACAATCCTGAGCTGGATGGAAGGGTGTGGGAGAGGTTCAGGGTAGCCAAACCCTAGAATCTCTCAGGATATATCTAGTGGGCAGGGAAGTTATAGTTTTAGTTTGGTGAAATCCTATCCATTAAGTGTAAGCTAATAAAGGATTCAATTTGATTGGAACTCCCTGTCTTGTATCTGGGCTTGGGTATCTTCAATGAGGAGCAAAAGAGGAGAGAAAATTATGTCAAGTGTGAGATTCTCACTCATCCAGGTTGTCCAAAAGATGCTTCCCCTCCCCACAAAAGGCAACTGGATCTTCTTGTTTTTCTCTCTCTGAAAACACGTTTCTTACCCAAGAAGCTTCTTCAGAGAAAAAAGAAAGAAAAAACCTCCAAGAAAATCCAATTGCCCTTTCAGAGAAAAATGTACATCTTGATATTGACTCTAATTATGTCCTATTATTTTCCTTTCCTGTCTTTATTTCTGAGCCACTTAATCATCTCATCTGTGGCACCAACGACAGGCCCACTGATGTATTGGCATAATTTCATTAAGAAATACAGCTATACTGTCATGAGTTTTGAGAGCTAGCCATACAAAATCTGTAACTATACAAGCCCAGGTTATTTCACCAGATCTGTCTATTTCCATTGTTAAACAACAAAAGTAATACTATCCCCATACAGATGGAGGGCATGTGTTGGCTTTGCCAAAGCTCTTCACTTTTATTTGTGAAGTTTAAGTCTTGCACAAGTAGAAGGAAAATCTCTTAAAAGGTAAGAGAGGAAAATGACTAAATGAGCCTGAACATGCTCAATTTATTTATTTATTTATTTATTTTTACATTTATATACCGCCCCATTCCGAAGACTCGGGGCGGTTTACAACTTA
>JANHFL010009685.1:210508-221150 GCA_032468155.1 Oxyrhabdium leporinum | reverse complement strand
GGTGGGTGGGGGTTACAATTGCCAGAGCTGCCCTGTTCCTCCCTCCAAGATACTGGATTCATATGAACTGGCTTTCTTCTTCCGGGCTGACCGTTCTCAGGTGAGGCTCGACGCCGTCCCTGTTTGCAGGCAGAACGGCTCGCATCTCCTTCTCGATGGCCTCAGCCCTGGCCTCCAAGCTCCTCTCAAACTCGGCTTTCTTCTGCAAGACCAGCTCCTTCACCGCGTTCCGGGCTGCGTCGCAGCCTTCAGCCAACGCGGCTCGTTCGGCAGCTAAACCTGGTTCCTCGGCTTCCATGGCAAGCAGATGCCCTAAGTTGCTCACCCGCTCCATCAGGTACTTCTCCGACACCATGGTGTAAGTCTCTGAAATCATGGCGACCAACTGAGCCACACTGGAGGCATTGAAAATATGTCCGTAAACCAGGTCAGCCATGAAAGCTTTGGATGAGTAGCTGGAGACCTTTCGGGCACCATCCACGGTGTCGGCAAACTCTTTCACGCTCCACACCAGGCAGGTCTCGATTAAGTTGGAGATCATTTGGAAAAACCTCACCATCTTTTCCCACTGCTCCTTCACCCGACTGAGGGCCTCTAAGCCCTTTATGAGCATTTTCCTGGCTGTGTCGAAATCCACTTCCTTAACCTGGTATCCTCTCATAGCGCAAAGGATCTCGGTCAATTCTTCATTCTGCTTCTTGAAATTTTCAAAGCTTCTTTGATACTCCTCTCTGGTGGCCTTCAAGGCCTCTCGGCTCTGCTGGACTTTAAGACGGGCATTTTCCACTCCTGGGTTTTTCACTTCCCCCATCTTGGAGACATTGGGAGGTTTGGGTGAAAACGCCGGAGATCGAGTATATATTTTGCTGTAGGAGTCAAATTCCGAAGCCTTCTTATGGAGCTGGTGTATTCCATCCAGCAAACTCTTTCCCACTTTCCCAATGCCACCCACGGATACAGCTACTTGCTGCAGCTGTTGACAAATATCCAGGGCAGCTTGGCAAATCTCCTGGGCCTTGACTTTGGGGTCACACTCGTCCTCTTTCGCAATAGAGTCTCTCAGCCTTTGTAAATTCTTCTTCACCCACTCTGTTTTGATCTCCCCACTCTTTTCATCGAGAATCAAGGAGGTCTTAAGGCCTCCGTGGTCATCCAAGAGATTCCTCAAACTAGTAGCAAAAGTCAAGAGCTCAGCTGACTTTGAACATATGACGCTGGCTGAGATGAAAGGAATCATCCTTGCCAGTCCTTCACCTCCGCCTATCTCGGCTGCTTCTCCGAGACTCTTCTGCTTCCCTGCTAGCATCCGGCTAAACTCCACCGAAAACGTCCCCAGGGTCTGGGTGAGAGTAGTGACCAGCTCCATTCCTACCGCATCCCACCCGGTAGGGATGGATTCCATGGCTTCTTTATACTGTTGGAAAGACTCTTCCACTTGCTCCTTCATCTGATGATGATACCGTTCGGCCATCTCCTTTGCTTCCTTGGCTGACTTTTCTCGGATCTTGGC
The DNA here is from genome assembly GCA_032468155.1 of Oxyrhabdium leporinum. NCBI lineage: Eukaryota > Metazoa > Chordata > Lepidosauria > Squamata > Cyclocoridae > Oxyrhabdium > Oxyrhabdium leporinum. Next base: position 219,640 of record JANHFL010009685.1, on the reverse strand, counting down.
TTGTTCCAGAGCGATCTGCACTTCCTTCAGCTCCTTCTCATAGCCCCGCTTGGCATTGAGACAAGCCTCCAGGAGTTCTTGGATGAGGTGGATCACTTCTGTGAATTTGGCCCTGACCGCCTTGGCCAGCCCGCCGCATTGCTCCGTCGCTGCCTGGAGGTTTTTGAGCTGATTAGGAAGCAAAGCCGTGACAACCTCCGTCTCCTGGATGAGAGTCCGTACAATTGTTTTCATCTGTTCTGGGATGCTGCCCGCTAACAGTCTAATCTGATCCATGTTGACGTGAGCTTCATTGAAGGCGGTCCAGCCTCGATTGCTGACTTGGCACAGGGAGGCTTTAAAGGATTCCGGATATTTGAGGTGCTGGAAACCTCCCTCCGGAGGTAACATGTTGATGGAGAAATCCCCCTGTCCTGTTGAGATGAAGATCAGCTCCCCTAGGATAGCAATGGAGATGGGTGCTGGCATGAGAAACTCCTCCCAGTTGGCATAAGGCTTCAGGAGAAGCTCCGTTTCCCTCCGTACATCTTGCCCTCTGCTGAGGGTCTCTATAGCTTTGACCACCTCATCCGATTGTCCTGCTGATGCCATAGTGGGTAGCCTGCAAAGAAAAATGGACATCGCTCTTAACCAAAGTGTATGTAGGTAGTCCTCAGCTTACGACCGGTCACTTAACAACAAGTCTATGTTATGACGGACGTCCCCCAGAGCTACTTACAGCCTGTTTTCGGTTAGAACAGCTGCACACAAACTCACAAACCACAGTCATATGATCTCATTTTGGGCACTTGGCAAGCAACCTTTATGGCTGTTTGCAGCTTCCCACAGTCACAATTTGTGACATTTCCCCCCCCCCTCCCTCCAACACACACAGATGGTTTCCAATGTTTACTTCTGGTTTCGGGGGGGGGGGGAATCCCACTAGGGAAAATTAATTCATTTAACAATCATGGTGTTTGGTTAATGACCAGTGTAAAATATTGTTTAAAAAACCTGATCCAGTCACATAGTGTCTCGATTTATGACCACAACTTACCATTCATTTCCAGGCTTAATTACGGTTGTAAGTCGAGGATGACTTGCAAAAGAATGATCCAATTGCCTCAGGGAGATAGAAACATCAGAACCCTAAAATTTGCAATCTTGAACCAGAATGGGCAATCTGAGGTTAGCAGCAATAGGCTTAACAAACAGGGATTGAAATTCCATCTTGGTTTGATCATTTCTCCTAAAGTTTTGGTGCTATTGGCTGCTATCCCAAATGGTCACAGATGAAAGAGCTATTCAGAACATTCATTCAAAACATTCTTACTTACTCCAAGGACAAAACTAGGACTAACGAGATGAAACTTCAAGGAGATCACACGTAAAAATAATATCAGAATAACAGAGTTGGAAGGGACCTTGGAGGTCTTCTGGTCTAACCTCCAGCTCAAGCAGGAGAGGCTATATCATTCTAGACAAGTGGCTGTCCAGTCTCTTTTTCTTAAGAAGAGCAGTTCAGAAGAAGAGAAGTTTAAGAAGCTCAGTAAGAACTATTTGACAATAAGAGCTGTACAAAGGCTGGAAGTTATCTCTTATTGGTGATGTAGTAAATCCTGCAGTGTGCAAGGGGTTGGATCTGACGAATTCTGAAGTCCTTTCCAGTTAGAAGAAATCATTTATTCTCTTCTCACCAGTTCTCTCCCCACTTTCCAAAGTAAGGTTGACTGCATGTATTCTAGTCCCTTCCAACGGCTTCCAATATACAACAAATACTTCCCACATTCCTTGGGGGTGGGTAGGCAAACGTGGAAACAGGTAGATGGAGAGAGAGAGACCTAGAAACGTGGAAACGTGGAAACAGGTAGATGGAGAGAGAGACAGCTGTATTGGTTTAATTCTCTTTTAATTATTTTAAACCTGTATATTTGTGTTTGTTTTAATTGAAGCTGTGAACCGCCCCGAGTCTTCGGAATGGGGCGGTATATAAATTTAAAAAATAAATAAATAAATAAATAAATAAGACCCTGGGACTTTTGAGACTGCATATGGCTCTTTTCTACTTTCCTATATCCTACTGTTAGCCCTTCAAAGTAGACAAGGTCAAGTGTTTATGTTTGTGTGTATAAGAGGAAGAGAGGAACAGAGAAAAAGATAGGGATGGGTAGCCCACTGTTTCACTACCTGATGGTCATCTAGTGATTTTATTCCATATATGGACTCTTACCTATTTTTTTTCAAGAGAATGGGTATTTTGACACTGAGAAAACTACCAAACTTGGTCTTAAACTTACAGAAGTGAATTTGGAAGAAAGTCCTATCAGTTCCAAAAGATCTCTGTGCAGAGTTAGGAATGCAATCTTAGAACTGCCTCCACATTTTAGCTTTGACTTTCAGCTAATAAATGCTTCCTGTCAGATTCTATATTTTATAAATTGAATTCATTCCACTGCCAGCTCTTTAATTCTCCATAAAATAATGGTTTTCTTAGATTTATAACATTTGTAAGAAGAAATGTAACGATGACATATTGAACTACGCAATGATTGTCATTTACCACAATTAAAAGGAGCAGATGCCAAATAGTGATTTGTGAGATGGGACTAGCGATAGTTTCATCTTTTCAAGAACATTAGGTTGGGTAATTTTGAATGAAATGCATGGCCAAATTTCTTTCTCAGATGAGCTAAAGAATTCTGATTACAGGAATAATAATTATGTCTACTCATAATATGTAATGTTACCTGATCCCCTACAATATAAATACCTAAATTGAACAGAATTGTTAGTTGTACATAATAAAAATATTTTGTTTATACAGTGTGGAGCATAGAGTGTAGAACTTACTATCCTGCCTGGGAAGGGAATAGAAATAAGGGAATTCATAAGTTTGGAGCCACGTTAACTGCCACCTGGACTGAATACCTGGACATTATTCTGGCCAAAATGGAGAAAAAGGCAGACAACAAGAAGCCAATTTGCTTCATTTCACCTGAAAGCTGCAGTGCAGAAAAGCCCTAAAACTCATTAACTTCAGAGTATTTAGAGTTAAATATGTTTCATTCCTCTTTCTGGATTACAACAAAGGTGGCATTTCAAAAGCTATAAACTCTGCTTTGATGAAACTATAATTTGAGAGATCAAGTTTGTATATGTTGACTTCACACTTTTTTCAGGTCACATGCAGGCAGTTTCATGTGATAAAATGTACTTATACAATCTACCACAGAAGATTGTAAGATACAAAATCTTTATGATAATAGTTCTTATAAGAGAAGATAGTTTTCTTTAAGGAGGTGGCTAAACTAATCTGTAAACCGAAATTAGATGCAACACTTTTAGGAGAGAACAACTTATAAGAAAATCCCTATGGTGTACCCTGGAGTAAGAACAGGTTACTTCAGTGGACCACCATATATAGGTTGCCAAAATCCAGACAGCCAATAGATGGCAACTCAGCAAGATGCCATTAGGGTGGCATTCTCTTAATATTTTGCTTTTTTCTACAGAAGTCAGTTACAATTTTGCACTAGTAGCTCTTATCTTTCAGGTTTAATTTTGTTATGTTGTTGGACTGCAGTTCTCATAATTTCTCACTTTTGATGTTGTTGGTGAGGGCTGATTGGATAAGGCATTCAATAAAGTTTGAAAGGTCACAGATCCTAGAGTAAAACCCCAATAAAATGACTTAGCTACCTAATTGCTATAAGGACAATAGTGATTCTATCAGTTTCAGTGGAAATTGCAGAACACTAATTTTTTTTTAGCTAAAAGATTGTAAAACCAGCCTCTTAATGGCTTTCAAAGGTCATCTTCATAACGTGTGCCTGCTTGGATTGTGACTTCATTTCCCTAAGACACCACTCAGAAGTGTTATCTTTACAGACAGATTCACACAATCTGAGAAAGCCCTTGAAGCAGCTATGCTGGCCTTCCAAAGGACAAAACTGCTTTAGTGTTTTGCTATATGCTCCTCTGAATGTTTTATACAATTATGAAATACTAATATTAAATGTGACTTTCCTATTCAAGATTCTTACTTACAATAATGAAAAAGCTAAGGAACACAGAGGTAGGCTGCCATTAAAAGTGTTCTCTTTTAACACTGAGCTCTTATTACATGCAACTTTTATTCATGAAACCCCCCCTAACAAAATAGGTTTCAACTAGAGGCCCAGAGACTACTAGTGAAGGTGATCCATGGATTAAAAAAAAGAGATAATGTAGTTATACTATAATCCTGTATATCCTCTTAAGTTCCTGCATTATTATTCACAATGCAAACGTTCTTGTGTAAATGTAATATTCTCTGAGTTTAAAATGTGGTGCAGCTATGTGACACTAATATAAATCAATCTCTCTGCTACTCATCAGACAGACTTACAGTCCTCCAAACTTTCAGTGGCAAGGAAAGGTCTGTGTAACTATGTTTTGGGAAGGGAGCCATTGGTCTAAGTGCTTCATTATTACCAGAAGCAAAGCCTATTAACTGCTACCAATATAATTATAGTTGTGATGCTATGAATAAAACTCCAAGTTTGCTGGATTTGGGATGAAGCCCAACCTGCATTAAACAGCAGAATTTTGGACTGCTCCGTTCAATTTTTTTTGAAAAGCACCAACTCCATTTTGTTATTTTGGACCTATATTATGTTGTAAATAGTGCTGCTGCAGTAGTTTTAATATTTATTGTTTTAAGGTTTAATCTTGTTTTTATGATTGTAAGCTTGGGAAATTGTAATTGTAGTTGTGGAGATTGTAATTTTGGGAAATTTGAGAGATCGGAGTATGTGCTTGGCTAAAGTCAAAAGACCAAAATAAAAAATGGAGCACTGTTTACAATAGGCCTGGACAAATTCAGATTAAAGGTCGGATGAAATTTAGGAAAAAAAAGCATAGCTGTTACCGAAGTGAGACTCTCAATGTTGACTTTCAGAAAGGACTCTGGTTCCCTCCAATCTTTTTCCACCTCTTGCAAATTCTCAACTAGTTTTACCTCTCCCTAAGGATCTGAAGTAGGAGTTTTATGTTCAGGCTGAAGTATGTGCATGTGTGATGGTGGGAGAAGAAAAGGGGAAGGGGCTTCTTTTACCTTGGACTTGAGGGTTTTTTATTTTTGTGTGTGTGTGCATTAGTTTACTAGGAGCAAGAGGAAACCTCAGGCTGCACTGGAATGATTATTTATGCATTATTTTCTCAGCTTAGAAACAAAATAGCAATAAGGATGGATTTTGTGAGCTACAATATGATATATTTCTTGATTTTTTTTCATGAATCATGCCTTAGACTGGGAAAGTCAGGACTAAGTCACCTAGATGACCTGGGAATGACAAGCTATTTTTAGCATCCAAATTATATCTAGCCCATGTAGCATGTCAAGCAATCTCTGCACAAGTCTAATTTCTTTCCTCCTATTTAGATACTTGTCAGGACTTTGATTCTGCTGCTTATGAAATATTGATCTGGGCATTTCTGCTGTTTCTTGTCCTCTTGGATAATCCATGTCATTTTCTCCCACTCATGCTGTGAGATTTTAGAATGAGATTTGGACTTTGTGGAGTTTTGCAGATGAATGAAAGGACCAGAGAGTTGGACTTTACTGACAGTTGATAAGTAAAAAAAATGAGTTATCCCCAGTTCCCTGTTCTTATCCTGTTTGGGGATCAGTTTTAAGCACACTTATTATTGTGTGTCAGGTTTAAAAAAAGATGGCAGAATTAATGAGACAGTACAGCATTGAGTTGGCAGGATTTTTGCAAGGGTTCATTCAGGTCTTTTAGGGTAATCGCTGGTGGTAGTATACCCAACTTTGGGAATTATTTTTCTTGCCTTACCTGTTCCCTTCTACTTTTATGTGATGAAAAAAAAGCGTGACAGACTCCATTTGAGACTCATACGTTTACATTTTACTACAAGGAAATAAAATTGATCTCATACTTTTTCTCTATATAACATATCTTATTCTTTCTTCAAAAGGGAGGGGTACTTGGTGCTCTCTGAACTTGATTGTTTTCTTGCAGATGTTTAATTATCCAAAGTCAGTAACATAATCAGAGCTATCACTGATGATGCATTCCAGCACTCTAGTGCTGATGATCTTACCTAGTTTGGGTAATGAAATGTCTGCAAGAAAACAATCAGACTCAGAGAGCCCCCAAGGACCCTTTATTTCAACCCTGAGCCACAAATATTCTCCATTATTCTTCAAAAGTATAACCATAAAAAGGCATGTAAATCTTACTGATATTTTCAATAAGTCCTACTTAGATAGAAATGGGTTTGATTATCACTTTTAAAATACACTTATTATGAGTTGTGCTTTCAATTTTCCTTAGAATATTTATTTATTTGTTATCTGTAGGTAAAATCAGAATATTTTCTCTCTATTGCTTCTGAATAAACCTCAAATGGGTAGCTAAATCCAAGTAATGATTATTACTTTTTTTTCCCAGTGATATATTAGCCACTATTAGAATTACAGACTATAACAAGGTAACTTGGGACTCTGAGAACATGTTGCAAAAATAATTTACAGTCATGCTCTTTGCTGGCATAATGTTAAATCACATCAAAAACTTTTCATTGCATGGCATGTTCCACTTTTGTTAAGAATGAATGAGTCCATTGTATTTTTTTCTTTTTTTATTGTTTTAAATAATACATTTTCTAGGGTTTTAATGTACCAGTAGGGAATTCTTCCTGGAATTCAATTAATTATCTGTACCATGATGCTAAATATTAAATACCAAACAATGCATAAAGTAAAAGGATGATATAATATGGCATTTGTAAGGTGCACTTACAAATTACTTTTTTCCCCACAGCTACTTATAGTTGTGAAACGTGGACCATGAAAAAACTAGATAGTAGAAAAATTGATACATTCAAACTGTGATGTTGGAGAAGGCCCCTGTCAAATACCAGGAAAATCAGAAGATCCAGGCAGTCCAAACGGGTATAAATATTTATTGCAAGCTTAAACTCTCTACAATAATCTGAACCAATAACAACCAAAACAAATTGGTGGTAGATAAGAATCAAAGAATTCAAGGTGGGCTGAATTTAGATCTCTTGTGGGCATGAAGGAACTCATGACTGATGATGCATTTGACTCCTCCCTTGGGCTCAGTCTAGTCATTTCCTACAGCTCCTGTGCATACTTTAGACAGCAAAGATGGCAAACAAACAAATACTGGAGTGTATAAAATCAGACATGCGGACTCAAGGCAGGTGGCTATGGAGGGGGGATCATCAAGTAGAGGGGGACATGTGGCTCTCCTCTGTCTCTTCTCTGCTGTTTGTCCACCTGTGTCTGGGGCTTTGTCCCCTGGCTCCTTGCCTTGCAGAAATGAGGAATATAGGGACATATCTAATGTAAGACTTAGTAGCTAAAAGAAATCTCAGTTTGCATCTTGATCAATTTGGAACTCCCTGCTTTACTCAGGGGCTCAGTTCAGAAATCTAAATCACCAGTTCATTATTGTTAAAAATCAACAAACTGACACATATTTTTGAATATGATTAGAATTGGTTCAGGAATTTCCCCTTTCCAAATTAGGCAATTAATACACTGAAGATATTGGTATAGCAATTTTCTTCTAGATGCTTTTAAATATATTTCTCCTTTTTAAAAAGGGATTATTTTATTTCTTGGTGGAATTGAATGAAATGACAGATTTACTCTGCCAGAGATTTTGTAAAACAGCAGTGTTTACATTTGGGAAGCAATCAATCAAAATTTAACAAAGGAAGCATGAAGTTCTTAAATTCTGAGCTACAGTAGATACTAAAGTTCAATGAAGAGAATAATTGCAAGAAAGATCCAATATGATCTCTGTCTATTTTCTGCCAATTTAGTGTTCAGATAGTCTGAGACAAACTAACAAGACCTATGTGCCCGAATAAGGCCCCCAATAAGATCCGAGTCCAAACTCAAAAGGACTCATGATTTCTAACTCAGATACAATCCGGGCATTCTGTGGCAGTCCAGGTCTTATTGAAATACAATTCCTAGCATCTTTCCCCATTGATCATGATTCTTGGGGATTCTAAGAATTGTAGTAACATCTGGAACAATGTTTCTCAACCTTTGCAACTTTAAAATGTATAGATTTCAGCTCCCAGACTTTCCTAGGCAGCATGCAGGCTGGAGAATACTTGAAGTCCACACATGTTATAGAGTGATTTTTAATGTTAATACAAATAATAAAATGTACAGCCAAAGCACTAAAAAGAAATGCTAGGAAAGTCTTGACTGCTTGATTAGATTTAGATCTGTGTCTCAAAGTTATAAGTATATATTCATTATAACCACTACTACTATTTGAGATGGTTTGTTTAAAAAAATACAATAAAGTAATGTTACCTTCCTCTAATTGCCTTGAACTATTAGCAGAGTGGTGATGTTCCAGATAGATTTTTGTCCTTACTAGATTTTGGATTAGTCAAACTTTGTGAGTTTACTTGCAGGGTCGAAGCTGGGATTGAGATAGACATTAATAAATATTGATCATTCTGGGAAATTCCCTTCAGACTCGTTAACCAAGGAAGAAAATACCTCTGATTCACCCATGCAGCATATAACAATAAGCACAATAATAACAAAATCTTAGTTATCTTTGTTCTTAGTATATTCATTAACCTTTCTTTATTTTAGCTGGCCATCTTTTTTTTCTGGGAGAAAATGGAAGGGGTATCTAAACAGAATATCATTTCACTAAGAGAAACACAAGGCAGAAAATATCTTGAAAAAGGAATTAGCAGATCTGAGGTCCTTGGTTAGTATCAAATATTAGGCTTTACATTTTAGAATCTAAATTTAAAGTAGTCATTGCTATGGCAACATAAACGCTGATATTCATCAACATAAGAAAAGCTGGGTGAAAATAAAAGCCTTGATGGATTATATCAAAGTTCTGTCTAGTCCCATGTTCTGTTTCTATGTTGGCTAACTGGATGTGTACAAAATCGTGAATGTCCTAGCATTTTCCCGCTCATTATGTACACTAGCTTTAATATGGAAGTCATATTGTTTAGTGCCTATGATTGTTTGATTGATTGATTGATTGATTGATTGATTATTTATTTATTTATTTATTTATTTATTTATTTATTTATTTATTTATTTATTTATTTATTTATTTATTTATT
>JANHFL010009685.1:152031-162179 GCA_032468155.1 Oxyrhabdium leporinum | reverse complement strand
TATAAGTTGTAAACCGCCCCGAGTCTTCGGAATGGGGCGGTATATAAATGTAAAAATAAATAAATAAATAAATATAAGAATCTGAACAGTTTATCCAGCTACTGTAACTAATATGTAAAACTTTAAACTTTGTATTGAGAAAACACAGAGAGCTTCAGATGACTGCTGATAGACTTACTCCTCAGAAATGGAATTAGAACTGAATTTGTCATCACTCCTAGAGTCAGTTATTTATTTAATTATCAAATTTGTAGAGCTACCCATTGTGACAAAAGTGATTCTGGCTAGTACACAACAATCATACCCAAGGTATGATACAATTATACCATTCATTTCTTGAATATACCCTCTTTCATTTGAACTTTCTAAAACTTTCAGGGTCATCTAGTCAAACCCACTCTTGGTTGGCTGAGCATTTATAGGATAGATGGCAACCCATATTCTGTTTGAAGATTCCTCGTGAATAGAAATTTATTACTTGCTGAGGCAATTGATTTCAATGGATGAAGCCCTTACTGTCAGAAAATGTTTTGTTTGTGACAAACTAGTTTATTTTTCCACTTTCTGATTGAGGAAGTTGTAAACAAAAGAGGGCAAGAATTTCTTGCACCTCTGATTCTTGGCAGAGTTAGATTTCCAGCAGGTGTCATAGTAGCTGTAATATCTCATTGTCACTATGCACATGTCATCTGATACAAAAAAACCTCATTTCTATCTTCTGCCCGTCCAGGTGGTCTATATTAAATTCCCATAATGGTATCACTTCTTTCTCACTTCTATTTTTATTATAAAAACACTTTAAGCCACAGTTGTATATTCCAGTACATTACCTTACTAGCAATAATCATTGTTACAGAAATCCAAGTGCTTTGTCTCTCTTGAGTTTGCCAACTGTTTAGGACTTGCCAATAAACTTGAAAGACTATGAAAGTGAATATCTTGCTCATTTTATACCTACTGTAATTAAGGGGCAATTATTCTGAGTCTTCTCAAACTTCTGCTCTTTGGAATCAAGAATATCTTTTGCAAAGGTAAGTTAGTTTCCCTTTTCCATCCATAACTATATTGCTGCCTTTTTTGTATTCCTATCACAACTCCCCTATTTTATTTGTATTCATTCAATATATTGTTTCATTCAATATATTTTTCTATATGACTTGTATATAACAGGAGTCATACTTGTATGGATAAGCCTGTTCAAATCAATGGAGAAACAGTCAAATGTAAGGGTTTTTTAATTAACCCACACTGTTGGTATTACTTGCACATTCCCCTCTTGAAGTGAGAGTACTTGAATAGCCATATTAAATATTACTTAACTTACAATTTTGACTTTGTAGATGGGTAAGTATTTATACTTCACTTTTCTGTTACTGTACAAGCACTTTATGAAGCCAATAGTTCACACAACTTACAGCACAAAAATATTCTACTAAAGTAGAAAATGTATTTGAAGAATTTTCAGATATACAGTAAAATTGAGATATGCACTGCAAAATTGCTTTTCTGTAAAGTTCCTTGTGGTGTTCCTATTCTTTAACTATGACTCTCTAGTAGGTGTATTTTAAAACACCATGCTTGCTAACAAAGATATTTTCAGAAGTAATCAAATGTGAATAACAGCTGGGTTTCCTATGCAGAGTTCCATATCCTATCAATTTACCACTGTAACTTAACCTGTTCATACTACATATTGTAGTTCTTAGATTGACTTCTCATACAGGTATTGCTGCTTTAATGGCTGTGGTGAATTACAATTTGTGATCTTTTGATATATGCCCCAGTGTTGCCTTTTATCTAAGCTCTCATAGGATTTTCCAGTGTCTGTTACCTTAGTTGTTTCTTGATGATACATCCTCCATGCAGAATCTAACCATGGCATTTCCTCTGTTTAATCTTTCTCTAATGTCTGTGCTGCTCTAGGCATTCTCCCAGCAGCTCATTTTTGGATGCCCTCTTACTGTCCTGGATGTTGTCGGTTTCATCTAGGAAAATGGCTTTGACACTTACCAGACCCTGCCTGTTCTCTTTCCAGCTGAAGTCCAGTTGGACTTGGGGTAGAAACCATTTCTGGGTCTTCATATTGACAGTTTTCATGTCTTCCATTGGCCAGCTCATTATATCAGCAAGGTATCTGATGATTGGCAGGGCATACATGTTGATGGTATGGACCTTGTCTTTCTATTAAGCTGTGTCTTCAGGACCTATCTTATCCTTTGGTAATATTTAGATTTTGCTGCATTCCTGGCCTCCTCACTGTGGTTCCTACATAACTGTGGGAATACCAAGGTAGCTTGTCTGCATGTCTATTATACAGTCTGCTGGTAATTCCAGCCCATCAATTTTAACTACCTTCTCTCTTTTGACTATTATCCAATTACTATTCTCCAGTCTGAATGTCATCCCAGTGTCCTCACTACAGATCCATGTCAGGTTGATCAGTATGTTGATGTCTTGTTCATTTTAAGCATATAGCTTGTTCATTTTAAGCATATAGTCATACATGTAGAAGAGGTGGCTGATAGTAATCTGTATCTATAGCCAGTCCTTGTGATTATCTAGTTGAGGAGTTTCAAGCTTACGCAGAATAGAGCATGGATAGTGCATCACCTTGGCATATACCCACACTTGATGGTTACTTGTATGAGCTGGCTTGAGTTGACTTTCAAAGTTGTCTTCCATAGTACCATTCAGTTCTTGAGGAAAGTCCTTAGTGTCCTATTGAATTTGTACAGTGCCAGGTAATCACAAATCCTTTATGAAGCTTTGAATCATTAGCTTTCCTGTAGTCAATCCAGGCTGAGCTCAGATTGGTCTATCTAGATCTTGAGTCTTGGGTGACTGCTTTATCTGTCAGCAATTGTGTTTTTAGCCTCTGCTGTTGTTCCCAGTGTCCTTCTGAGCTGTGTTCATGTACTGGCGTATATCACCCTCATGGGATGTACTATCAGCAGATAGCTGAGGTAGCTGACATTGGGAAATCCTACCAGTGGTTGGAAATGTCTGGACTAAAAGCACCTGGACACTGATCATAGCAGCACAAAAACAGGCACTCAGCACCAAATGTATAGAAGCAAAGATCTACCACTATAGACAGGACCTGATGTGCAGACTATGCACATGGGCCTCAGAGACAGTCCAGCACATAGTGGCAGGGTATAATATGCAGGCAGAAACAGCATAAACTGACCGTCACAATTAAGGAATTGGCATTGTATATAGGAACATTTGCACAGTGCTTCCAAAGCCAAGTGGGAGATTCCACAGCAAATTGAGAAATGGGGCTAAGATTCTTTGGGACTTCTGCATCCAAACAGGTAGAATTGTACTGGCTAATCAACCAGACTTTGTGATTGTAGACAATAAGCAGAAGATAGTGGTGGTGATAGGTGTTATGGAGCCAAGTGACAGCAACATCAGGAAAAAGGAACATTAGAAGCTGGAAGAATAACAAGAGAAATAGGAACTAGAGATATTGTGAAAACTAAAGGCCAAAGGTCCAAAGGTGGTAGGAACACTGGGGGCTGTGAATCTTAAGCTAGGAGAGTGGCTCCAACAGATTCCAGGAACAAAGCTGTCTGTCCTGAAGGGGGCAATGTTAAAAACAGCTAAGATACGCCACAGAACCCTCAGACTTCCCTGGTAGAAGACTCAAGAATGAGGAAGACACAGACCATCCATAGGTATGACAAGGGAATATTATATATATATATATATTAGGGGTCAACCAACTTTCAGAAGGTGCATTAGGAATGAGTTAACTGCTTATGCAGTGAGTAAAAGCAGAAGCAAAAGTTGAACATAATTTTGAGGTCTATTTATAATTGAGCTACTTTCAGGGAAATCTCTTACACATGTGATAAATTAGTTTGGACAAGTAAAAACATTTATCTATCATTCCTTTTGAATTAATGTAGCTTCTTATATACAGTATTTCCTAGATAGCCTTGAAAAGAACCTTTGAACAGGCTGTCTCTGAATTTGATCAAAAACTCCTCTGTGGTATCACTTCATTTAGATAGAGCGTAAACGTGGAGGACTGGAATATAAAAGTTTTATGCAAGTGACTACTCTGCTATCAGATTTCATATACAATTCCTCTGCTTTCTTTTCAGTGCAGTTTAGAAAAATAAGTTCCATATCTGGCAATATTCAGCCCTCATTGATCCATCCCTTCACACAAAGAGCTGATGTGCATTTCTAGCTCCCGTGAATTAATTCTGTAATGACTTTTTGGTCCCTTGAGATCACTTCTTTTCTCATTTTTTAAAAGCTTGAGAAAGGCTAATATTCTTTTAAGCTGAATACATATTGAAATCAAGGCAATTTTAATCAAATCTATCCCAAAAGCAGTTGTTAATAGGATCATTTCATGTTGGCTCATGTTTGATGTTTCTCCCTGTCTGATTTGGTCCATTTTTAGGTTCTTCCCATCAGTGCAAAGAGCTCTAGTTCCATTTTTGTCTTTAATTTATAATCAGAATGCAATTGCCAAATACAACAGCTTATTTTATCCTCTACTGTATTTAGACCTTGCTAAAAGAAAAATGGATTTTTAAAAATTTCATTTTGTAAAAAAAAATATTACAATTTCCCAATTCACTTAGCCTAACGTTACCGGTAAATAAATTCTCTCTCCCTCTCTCGTTTAATTTCAGAGCCTTAGTTGGTGAATTTTTGAGGCAAGGTGGAATCCATGCTCCAAAATGTTGACCTGATCATTAATTTAGAAAATGGATTGTTATCAAGATGTGAGATGCTGTTTGAGCTCCCAGCTGTGGCAAGATGGTGCTGGAGTTGTTTGAGGACTAGAAGTATCAGATAGTAGGCTCCAGAAAATAGCAACAACAACAGTGTGTCAAGAAAATAAAGTTATCCAAGTGACCATTTTGGAAGCAAAAGTAATACCACGCGTGCATTTACATTGGAGTTTTATAATCTAAACTCTCTCTGTGCTACTGTGCTAGGCGCAAGAGAGGGATTCACACATAAGGAAAATATTTCAGCTTTTCGTCTCCCCACTGAATGATAGCAGATGGTGCACTACCTGACGATGGCTTTTCCACTGCTTTCAGCACTTGTCACACAGTCAGTTTGCACACAGATGATCAGTTCAGGCTCAGTTATTTAGCAAAGTCACGTATTACAGTGACATATTTTTTGTTCAATGTCTTACACCTGGTGATGGAAACGACCGAAGCAAATGAATACAGAGTTGCCATATGCTATCTCTGCTTTTAGTTCTGCTATATGACTGCAGAAGAGAAAATAGTTTTTCTTTGTTACTATAGGCTACAAATCAAGGACAACTAAAGTGTTATCCACATATTAAAGGAAGAATTTTGAAGTGATAGAATGTGCTGTAATCACAGTAGAGAGTCAGGGGAACTGCACTTCTAAGAATATCTTAACATTTTAAGCAATAACAATTCATGACAAATTGAAAACTTGTGAGTTCAAGGCCTTTTTATGTTCAGGGGATAATGGGACAAATATCCTAAACTCACACAGGGTGAGGGTCATTATTCAGCCCTTGAAATAATTAGATGGATCAATAAATATATACATATATTAATCAAGTCAGTAAAACTAATCGGTCAAAATAACATGTTAGAAGTCATCTCAGATTTTCCCTCAGTAATTAATTCTCTGTCATTGATTTCAAGACAAAAGCTGGCAGCAGAAGAAAACCACAACGACATAGGTTGCAGTGAGAAGAAAATGGGGATATCCAAATAAACATTTTTCCAAGGACCTCTTAGAATATTAAAAAGAGTGGTTTCATTTAAATTTGGTAATTTTTAACGCAATAGGATAGAAAACATAGTTCTTCACCTATATCTAGAAGTATGGCTAGTCCTTGGCTTATGACCACAATTGAACCCAAAATTTCTGTTGCTAAGTGACACATTTGTTAAGTGAGTTTTGCCCCATTTTATGACCTTTCTTGCCACAGTTTTAAGTGAATCACTACAGTTGTTAAAGTAGTTAACACACTTGTTAAGTGAATCTGGTTTCCCCATTGACTTTGGTTGACAGAAGGTTGCAAAAGGTGATCACATGACTCTGGGACACTGCAACTGTCATAAATATAAATCAGTTGCCGAGCATTTGAATTTTGATCACATGACCATGGGAATGCTGTAACTGTCGTAAGTGTGAATAATGGTCATAAGTCACTTTTTTCACTGCTGTTATAACCTTAAATGGTTACTGAATAAACTGTTGTAAGTTGTGGATTACCTGTAGTTGAGTCTACTTTACAGATCAGGACTCAACTAGTTATTTTAGTGCATATACAGATAATCTGAGAATATGGTTTCCCTGATGAAACAGTCTCATATCTTTTCCCGAATATCACAATTATTGTGGTTTTTTTACTGTGCTGTTTATTTTGTCTCAGACTAGTCTACAGATCGTTTCTTGTTTCCATTGCAAACCGAAACTTTAGCTTTTGGAATGGAGGCTTTTTGATGAACGGGAGAAAAATGGGGAGGGGGGACTTTCCTGCCTGCCATCCTTCCCTCAGTCTGTGCTGAGGAATAGATGACAGGCAGGAAAATCCTCTCCCCATTTGGTCTTGGTGCACATGCTCGGTCTTACCATCTTGCAGCACCATGGAAATGCTGAGCTTAGGCTCCGCCGGGATGCAACGCACCACCGCCCGCTCCATGGTGACATTGGACAACCACCAAGTCAGCTGCTGTTTGGCCGGACACCTTAACACGGGAAGGACCTTCAAAGTGCCCAGCATACTGGGCAACAGCGAGAGGCAATATGGACTGCCCCGCGAGGCAGACAGTGTAGGCCCCATTGAGGCTGGCCCAGGCGCTTGCACTTTCAAAGCGCGGCGTCTCTGCACCAAGAAAATCGCGGCACCAGGACTGATGTCAGCTACAGGTTCTTGTGGCGTCTGCTGCCTGGGATGCACACGAGCTTGAGGCAGCATCCAATCTGCATATTGGTCAGCATGAAGATGCGCTCGGAGATGGCTGGGGCTTGCACCAAGCTGTTGCTCATGGCGGCTGACGACATCACAGCTGGCTTGATCTTCTGCTCATAATAACAATGGAAGAGGCAGTTCTGAACTCGACTTGTAGCTTGGGACAGACGGGGAAGCCAGCCATGAGAGAGCGCGGGATCTGCACCTCTGTCAGTGTGGGCGGATTGCGCTCCACGTGGTAGCAGGTCTTGCCGATTTGCAGCACCAACCTGTCTTTCCAGGCCTCTTCATTGGACACGTTTTCCATAGCCTCCTTAGATCCCTGTATAAATTCAGTCTTGTGTCGTAATCTTTAGGGGTCATTTTAATGATAATATCTTTCTTGTTATCACATTTCAATCCCCAGTAATCAAACATTTCCAAGATTTTGGGAGTGTGTTATTCTTCCTTTCATCAGCAGGTGGCACTCTTAGATTAGATTTCAATATTAACCAGTTTTTCCATTTTCCCACAATGTAAAAATAGCGTTGATTTTTAAGTAGAGAGTTCCAGCATTTCAAAATGCCTATCCAAAGCAGTGCCTGTCCAATTTGAAAGTCCAATTTTCTGTATTTTAATGATTTTTTCTGCCTTTTTTCCTGTATTTCTTTTTCCTTCAATTTTAAAATTTTCTCAAGGTGCTAGGTAACTGCTAGTTTTAAAAATAGTTGTGAGCCTCTCTTTTCCTGGTTATTCTTTTGGGGTTAAAATCTGAATAAAAAGAATTCTTCTCACCCAGTTCACACACTGTTCACACTGTTCACTGCTGTGCTTAGAAGGTTGTCGGATCTCCCAGCTTCGTGGCAGCCATCTTAGACTGCCTCTTCTCACCGTGGCATAGAGGGAAAAAAGCCCCGGGGTTCAGCAGGAGAGTTGCGATCTCTCCTGTGACCTCACAGAGCACCCCTCCTTAGCTTCGCTGCCCCTATGAGGCGGCTTTGGCTTCTTTTGGAGCACACAAACAGGGAGAAGCCAGAAAAGAAATGAAGAGCTCTGTTCCCTGTGACTGGTAATGCTGTGAAGCCCCAACCCTCTCCGAGTTGCATAAATTCATACAACCACTAGATGGAATTAAAGAAACACATGTCTCTAACTCTTTGTTACCACCTAGTGCAGGGGTGTCAAACTTAAGGCCTGCAGGCCAAATTCGGCCCACAAGGTGGTTAGATCCAGCCCAGGGGGCTGCCTTAGAAACAGCAAAAGACTGGCCCGCAGCACCTTGGCCCAGCTCAGGCCAACCGGGTGCTGATCTGCAACCTGATGGAGGCCATCTGGGCTGGACCACAGCCAATCTTAGATCTGCAGCACTGCCTTGGCCCAGCCCCCTGGGTGTGTTCTGAGCACTTCCTTCCACTCCAGGACACTGCCTCCTATGCACACACCTAGGGGGTGGGGCCGAGGCTGTGCAGCGGATCTAAGGCGGGACGCAGTCCAGCCCAGATGGCCACCATCAGGTTGCAGTTCTGTGCCATGGCTGCATCTCCATGAACTGCTTGCTAGCCTTTCACTGCGACTCCCCACCCTCTGTGGGAAAGCCATGCTGCCAATCTCTCCCCGTCTCCTCATCCCTTCCTGTGTGGGGAGGAAAGAAGGAGACAGAAATGGCTCCTTTTTTTTAGGCTATGGGGCTTCTGCCTGCAAGGTATGATGGTGTTACAGGTGTTATGCCTTGCATGCAGCTTTATCCCTCTCTAGCATTCATCTCTATTGTTATGTGATGCATTTCTTGTCTCTCTAGGATTTACCTCTATCTGTTCCTGTGAGGTACTTCCTGTTCCTGGTGTGTCTGTGTGTGTGTGTGTGTGTGTGTGTGTGTGTGTGTGTGTGTGTGTATCTCCTCAATGATGGCTTGTATACTTTTTAACTGCATTTTTATTAAACCACTTGAAACATGGTGTCAGAAGTATCTGAATCCATGCTTTCTCTATACATTTGATGCATACCAGTGGGTCCTGTCCCGAAAGCCAAGCATTTGAAGCAAGAAACTCAGCATTATGGCAGCTGCTAACAGCATACCTCTGCCTGAGGCCATGAGGGTGAGTGGAGATTGCAGCAGCAACTGGGACAAGTTCAGGGCAGAATTTGAGGATTATTCCCTAGCCACTGGCTTAAATGACAAGCCGGTAGCAGTACAAGCCGCCACATTGAGAAGATTGATGGGCAGTGAATGCCTCCATCTTTATAAGCATAACTTAACTCTTACTGAGGAGCAAAAGAGCGATACTAAAGCTATCCTAGATCCCTTAGGAGTCTTTTTCTGACCTCTTAAAAATGTCATATATGAAAGATATATATTTGGCAGTTGTAAACAAGAAGAAGGTGAAGCAATAGACAGTTTCGTCACACGGCTAAGAGAAAAAACTGCAAGCTGTAACTATGGCTCCTTGAGAGATGAACTTATTCATAATAAAGTAGTTCTGGGTATCACCAGTGAAAGCACATACCACCGCCTTTTGAGGGAACATAATTTAAGCTTACAAGCAGCGATTGAGATGTATCATACCACAGAACTTACAGACAAATGGATGAGAGCTCTAGAGCGAGATAAACAGATTGACTGTGTTAATTCAGCTTCTAAACAATGGCTAAGCATGATGAACCACCACCACAAGTGCCAGATAAAACTCAGCTTTACAATTCATCCAGAAGCAATCTAGCATTGTGTAAATACTGTGGCAGTGTGCATGTACAAGAGAGAGAGCAGTGTCCTGCATACGAAAAAAAACTGCAGAGTGTGTGGGAGGCCAAATCACTTTGCAGGAGCCATGTGCGTTTACATGTCTGCCATGTAAAATGGAAGTGAGGAAACTGCACACAATTGAGCAAATGTCGGACCTGGAGGATGCATCCTTGTTTACCACTGATGTGGTTCATATGAAAGAATGCATTGGTACAGTGCACTCTAAGGGCAAAAAATGATTCGTAAATCTCAGATTTAACAATATAATTCAACGCTGCCAGCTGGACTCAGGTACAACATGTTATGTTATGAGTCTAAAGGATAAAATGAAAGTGGCACCTGAGATATCTCTTTGGCTTAGTAGTATTAAACTGAAGTTATATTCAGGGGAACTAATGATTCATTAGGTCTATTTCAAACAGAATGCAGCATACGTGGGGGTATTTATAAACTTGAATTTGAGATTGTGGAAGCTGATCAGAAACC
>JANHFL010009685.1:134838-146615 GCA_032468155.1 Oxyrhabdium leporinum | reverse complement strand
GTTGGGAAGGAGGGCAGGCTAATGCAAAACACATTAGCAAAGTTTGATTTCTCCCTAGCAGTATTGACTTGCCTGATGGATTTTTTGGGTGCCAGGAGAATCAGTTGTAAATACTATACAGATCCTTTGGGGAAGAAATCCTCATCCATGGCAGAATCTGGTGATGGCTCAAATTGATATTCAATGATGTTCAATCAGCAGAAATACAGTGAGACAGATCAGCAGGTCACAGATAGAGGCTGGCATAGAAACCGTGGCATCCATAGACTTGATACCTGCTATTAGTCTCACCAACAATTCAAAATAGTTGACCTAGTACAGGAAGACTGGTAGATAGGAAATAGCAAAGAAGAAGTCTTCTTCTTGACCAAGAAAATACCTACAGGGATTTAGGAAGAAGATATTTAGAAATGGAGATGATGGTTGGCAGCTAAAATGGCTAATGTGGACTTAGAAAGCTCTAGATGGATTCTTGGTTTTAATCCAGATAAAGTGTGGCTAGTCATCATAAAATGGATTAAGTGGTTTTTGCACTGCTCAAAGCTCATTAGTTTGTAAGCCTATCAAGCATTTGAAGCATGATCCAGGAGAAGAGTGCTAAAGAATAAGAGGACTTAATCTATTCATGGCAGAGGACCTTCTGTGAGGTTGAAGATGATGGATGGGAAGAAAAGAGGATCAAACCTTTTAGATCTAGGCAACCTGCCAGTTTGTATGACTGAATCAGAGTAAGAGGTAATTTCCTATTAATAACTTACCTGTTGTTCCATGCTGCCAGATGGAGGATTGTCTGCCTGGGGCTAATGATGGCAGCTGGGTGGTTGGACCGCCAAGTGAAAAAAAAAACCAACCCAATTGTTGTGCAGTTTTCACGTTGATTAGCATTGATCAACCGGGCAGCAGAAAGAAGGCCAGTGGCATTAGACACATTATGGGAGGCTTACTGTCATTTTGGGTAGAGGAAGACTGTTGGATCTTTGCTGGGGCTGAAGGAGATGTGGCAAATGGCAGAGGTCTAGAAGATCTGCAAGCGGGTGCTCCATCAAACAGAAGATGCCACTATGGATGTGAATTGGTTGTGGCAGAGGCAGAGCAGACAGAGGCATTGGTATTGGCCTGGCTCCTGAGGCTACAACCTTTATTCCCCAGCTGGTCTGATGGCCATTTTGCCTTCTTTTTGGCTAGGACTCAGAGGAACTTTATGTCATCAAGTGGTGCTGTGGAAGTTCTATATTCATGCCTGGACTCTGCAGTGATCTGGATGAGGTACAATAAGCTTTGGCTCAATCCAAACCATACAAAGTAAACTCTGATATTTTGGACCTCCTGGTTCCATAAATCTATTTTTGGTTTTGGAAGGGATAGCATTACTTCAAACAAACTTGGAATCCTCCTACACATATGGCTCCTACTCGAGGAGCAAATGAGAGCTGTGGCTAGGAGGGCCTTTGCAAAGTTTTGAGTTGTGTGTGAATTGTTCCCATTTCCTCATGACCTCAGATTAGATGTTGCAACATTCTCTCATTGAAGAGCATTTGTAAGCTTCAGCTGATGTGGTGGCATTTATGGTGTTGGTTATTTGGCTTATGTGGCACCACTCCTCAGCAAGCTGCATTGGCTTCCAGTGTTTTTTTCTGAGTACAATTCAAGATGCTAATGGCTTGGGATCAGGTTACTCATGGACCACCTCACCTCAATTTTTTTATACTTGTCCCACCTGGTCTAGCAGGAGAAGCTTTCTACAGATGCCACTGGCTAAGAAATGACAGCTGGTAGGGCTCAGGAGGAGACCCTTTTCTGCCATGGTGCCCACCCTTCAGAGCATTATTCCTTCTGAGATTAGGTTAACTATTACAATCTATTATAACCTGGTTTATTATAAAACCCGGTAAACTAATTCTAGAATTGGGCCTAGAGCCCTGGGTGTATGACAGAGCCTATCTCTTGTTTGTGTTGAACTTCATTTTATGAAGTACAACTGCTATGTGTTTTTATTTTTATATTATGTATTTTATCCATTACCTTTTTTGTTGCAAACCGCCTTGAGTCACACATGTGAAATGGGCTGCTAAATAAGCAATGAATTAATCTCTAACCCTTTTCTTAATTCTGGATCTATAGATACAATTATAACTATGTACATCTATGCCAAGTTTAAATCAAATCTATGCATGCTTATACACGCTTAGAGTTCACTAGAGCAGAAGGTGGAGATTTGGGGGTAAAAAAAATTTCATTTGTACTTTTGAAACTTACTCTTCTGGATGGAAATTGTCTGCATTGGTACACAGAGCAATTAGGCTACACTACACTTTACTTGCAAAGTTTAGCTGGAAATGAAACGATTACTTCTATATGTTGAATAGTAATTTGAATAACAAGGGGGGGAAAGTTCTTATTTTGCCCTCTTTCTCTCAGTCAAATCCTTGAAACCCTTAAATTATATAATAGGAACATTCCATTAGCTCAAGAGGCAGCAAAGTTTCAACTTGTAACTAGATGAAAGAAGCTGAGAGGTGAGAAAGTGAACAAAACAGCAATTTCCTTTATCCCAAAGAACTTGAGGTAGCATTTAATAAGGTGATGGCTTCTTTCTCATGTCATTAGAAAGCCTACCATGCCACCAAGTCCCTCCAGCACTCTCCGTAAGAAACACAGGAAAGCCACATAATCTTCAAAATGTTAGTTATCATGCAATTCACAGCTATTTGATTTGGATTGTTCTTTCAAAGAGAGTCATTTAATTTGTGATGCTGCTTGTGATTTGGTCAAAGTTTTGGTGAATCAAAACACTTTAGAAGCTTTGCATAATTTCAATCATTTTCTCAAATAACCTTAGATGTTATCCTATATGTAGGAGCTTCTACACTATTCCTCTTGTCCATTGTCCCAGTCACAAAATAATCTTCATTGTAAACTCTACATAAGCCAGGATATAATGAGTTCTAGTTCCACCTTAGGCATGAAGCCATCTGGGTGATCTTGGGAAAATAATTTTCCCTCAGTCCTGGGAAAGAGGCAATGAAAAAAACATCTTGCCAAGAAAGTTGCAGGGACATGTCCAGGCAGTTGCTGGGAGTAAAAAAGTGACTTGAAACACACACACACACACACACACACACACACACACACACACACACAGGTTCTACAAAACTTTTGAAGGAGGTGTTTCAAAATTAATAGAAGGCCATACAAATTCCATACAGTAACTGCATGAGCTGCACGAGCTAATCCTCATGTTGTTACTTCACAAGATATTCCTACTCTTCTACATATGTGAGTACCTGCACAACCATTTTACTTGATCTTTTTCAGAAATCAGCCAGCACATCCTGATTCTTGGAATTATTAGAATCATTTATCCTAGGAGAAAGATGCCTCATAAATGCAGCCATCTATCTGAAAAGGTATAGGATCTCCTGTTTGAGCAGGGCGTTGGGCTAGAAGACCTTCAAGCTCCCTTCCAGCTCTATTCTGATTGAAATATTAGAAATAATTAGAGTGAATGACAATTTACTAATAGTCCTTTGCAACCCTGAGAATTTATCAAAATAATTTTGATGACCGTTATTATGCATTATAATCTGTATTCCTTATTGTTTAAAAATATCAGTTTATTTATTTTTTAAGTGCCCATCTTAGCCATATGATTCTCGGTGGCTTACAATTCTAAAACTATAAAACAGTTAAAACAATTACTAAACATAATAAAATATCAAAAATTGCATGTCGACCTGTGTTTATATCCTGCCTGTATCAAATGGGGAAACTTTTAAGCTGCATGAGGTAGTAGTGAGGCATATATGCAAGTCAATATGCCTGGGTTAAATGTACATATGCAGGAATAATTCACACCAAAAAATTCTTTCTCTCTAGAATCTCAGCTATATTGAAATTGTTGATTGTGAGAGTTTAAAGTCCTTCTACTGCAATAATTTCAGCGCATCTTTGACTATCTTTTCCCTAAAGCTATTAGCAGCAGGCAAAGATATTTGCATTGAGATTGCTGTCGGTGATGACAATGAGGTTGCAATTGGCCACAGGGATGGCAGATTGCAAAAAGGCAGGCAGGCAGGCAGGAAGGTATGTCTTTATGGTGTTTATAGATTGCAAAATTTAAGATAGATGACTTAAGTTAACCTATAGCAATTTAAACTTTTTTTTTTTAAAGTAAAGGATTTGGTTTTTTTCCCCCCTTTCCTCCTAGAAGGTATGATTATAGAAGGAAAGTACTAAAAAACTAAAAGTATAGAAGGAAAGTACTAAAAAAACTTTCATGTATGGTTCTTTTTACAAAAAAAAACCAAAACCCAGCTCAAGATAGAAGTTTGTCTTGTCTGATCTAAAGTCTCTCTATATTTTTGAATAATGAAAGGAATTATTCTGAACAACGATAGTTGTTCCGTATTTCAACTTTATGGTCACTTAAAGCTATTAAGCCCTGATGCCCTACAATGGTGTCCTTACTACTAAGCTGCATGTATTCATGGAGATGGCCAGTTTTCATTTGAAATGGTCCACGGGAGGGTGCAAAAAACAAACTATCCAACACTCATCTTCCCCCTTGGTTCTTCCCTTGCTGCAGTTGCTTTTCCTGGCAAGGGAAAGAAAGGGAGGAACCTAGCCACATGGAAGGAGTAAGAAAGTGCTGAACCAAACCATAAAAAGCTCATCTTAGGTCCCAAAATGCTGTTGGGAAAGAAGAAGAAGCCTTTTATATAGGCTCTTTCTGCTGTGACTTGTAGAGCTTCTCTATGGCTGGAGATAAACTTGGCCATGTCCCACATAATTCATTTTTTTTGCTGGTAAGAGGCAGTCAGTCAACAGTGCCTAACTGCTTGCTGTTCAGTCTTGCTGTGTCCTTGGTATTAGGCCCAACAATTTCTCTTGTAGCATCGTCATACTGCACACTTTCCTAATTGCACACCCTGTACTTCATTAGTGTCTCTGTATCAGAAATCTGGCATACTTTCATAATTGCATACCATGTACTTCATTAGCCTCTCTGTATCAGAAAGCTGGCACATTTTCCCTTGCTTAAAATTTAATCAGAGGTTTTACAGCTCATGAACATTTAACAGGAGCAGACAGAACTCTGAAACTTTGCATTTTGATTTAATTACTGCTAACAGACATACGCCATTTTCAGCTGTTTTCATTCTTCTGTACAGCCAAATTTCTTACTGTTGAAAAGCCAAATGTGAGTTTGGATAAATAGTTTTCAGATCCTCTTAGTAAGGTGCAGGAAGCCCTTATCTCCTGCCTAGCAGGATGTAGCAGAAAATAATCTCTTAAAGTTTGTCAATCTGCGTGTGTCTGTCCAGGGGAGAGGGATCCCTATTTCAGATCTGAGGGTGAAATCTAAATACTTGGCTCTGCTTCGGTCTAAGATCCTGAGCATTAACTGAGAAAAAAGTTGTATATCAAATAATTGAGTTATATCAAAGCATTTTGATATCTTGATGGAAAGATGAATTTTGGTGTGTGATATTGACATAACAAAATAAAATTAGGGAAGATGTGTTGCCACAACTACATTGTGCTGGGGATTTATGGATTTGAAGGCAGTGAACACACAAATGAGTAGAAGTTGAAAGGATTTATTGAACAAAGCATAACTAGTTGCACAGTGTAATATAGGCTGAAAATATCCACTGTGAAGGGAGTAAAGCAAGAAGTAGCCATATTGAACAAGGAATGTAAATACAGAAGAACATGTTATGTTTTCCATCTTTTCCAGAGTCAACAGCTGTATTTTCCTAGATTATTCCTGTAAATGCATTGCATCAATCAACCCTGGGTACATCTATGTTGAAACTCTCTCTAGAAATTTCATAGAATATGTAGACTCTAGTGCAGTCATTTGTATATCAAATTAAGCAAACAGATTTATCATTCTTGTCTATCAACTAGCAAAACATCATGTGAGAATACATTCCCTGCCACAGAATTCTGAGTTTGGAAGTGCACATCCTCAAGAGAGAGATGCCACCATTAAACTAAGTGGCACAAGAAGATGAGATAAGAGCAGGGTGGGCTGCTGGGGGTTTGTGGGTACCCTTAGTGATGATTCTGCGGGGATTGCTGAACCCCCAAATCCCACTCCTGGCTGGCCCAGCCCACTCTGCCCTGGCCCTCCCACTCCTCTCAGGAGTTTCCATGTGGGCTGCTGTGGATGCAGGTAAGTGCAGGGCATGCGCTGAGGCTCGGGAGGGAGAAGAGCGGAGCATCTGGAGCCCAGGGGAAGGCCATTTTTGCATTCACAGAGGCTCCAGGAAAGCCTCTGGACCTCGGGGAGGGTGAAAATCAGGTCTCCCAGAAGTTTGGGGAAGCTGGAAATGAGTCATTTCCAGTCTCCCTAGAGTATCCGGGCCCGGGGGAAGGCCATTTTCACATCCACGCCCACCCAGCAACCAGGCAGCGAACCCGTTGCTGTGGTTTTTGAAGCCCACCCCTGGATAAGAGCTGATTATAAGAAACTGCTGAGTGGGGATGAGGAGGTGGAATTTCAGAGGGTTGTTTTTAGGAATCAAGGCCAAATTGAAGCATGAAAGATATGTTAGTGTATCTGTAGTTATCAGACTTTCTAGAGGCCTTTTTAACATCTGTCTCAGAGGAATCCAGAACATGCTTGATTTCAAACCTGGTTCCTCCAATATTCTTGTTTGGGATTTGAAAATTAATGAACTAGTGTCTCTAAAAACAAGCAGACAAACAACTCCATCCCCAATCACAATAAAATGCTGGAAATTAATGAAAGCAATAAAGACAGTATATGCCAGGAAGCATACACAGGAAAAAAGTAAAATTGTATATAGCTATAAAATCCTAAATCTAAAACTAAAAGGAACAAATGAAGATTGAAATAAATATATGTAGTCCTATATGTAAAAAATGAACTAGTTCATGCACACACTCGTGTATGTATGCGTGTGTATTTGCTGGTTATTTTTGCTTCACTGGTTATTATGGTGAGCAATTTGGCTTTCACTTCCCACAAGCTGCTGAATTCTGAACATTAAAGAGCACAATATAGGTCACTTTCAAAGTCAAGCCTGTTGTTCTGTTATGAGCTATAAGTGTAGAAGAAACAGTTTAATAAAGTACTGTGTGATGAAAATAGACTCTGCTCAGTTGTTAATAAAATAAAACAAGTGATCTTTGTGGGAAGTTATCTCTGGCAAATGAATCAAACTTGAGTTTCCCAAAAGTTTATTTTGAGATTCTCTGAAGGATACTGAATGTTCCTGGTAAAAAAAAATGTTCTTGAAGTTTCATTTATAATATACTGAACTCTGCTAAAAGCTATCATTTTTGAAACCTTGAAGCTCTTGGCATATTCCATGATATTTCAGAAATAGGGTCATGTCTTCCTTCAGGTATCTGACATATAGAAAGTTTCAGGATCTGACTAAAACAGACAAGGCCACATGGTTTTCTTTTTCTATGCTTGTTCAATTTAGAGATGGAAACATGCAATTTGGGTGTCAGTCAAGCTTTAGCAGAATAGTCAAGTACTTGTAATCCTCTGGCCTTCTTCTTTGGGATGGTCATGGTGGTAATTCTGCATCCAGGAGATGTGATTGTGGGGTGAATTGATGCTGGTAACTATTAAAGAAGTGTTGCTTCACTCCCACCCTAATAAGTCCTTCCTGAATCCAGAGGTATTAGATAACTACTATCTGATTTCCAAACATTCTTTTGTGTGTGAATGATGTTGAGGAGTTTTGAAACTCATACAAAGTGCCTTATCTAGACACATGTTAGCTAGAGTTTAGACCCATGTATGGGGCTGGAACAATGTTGGCTTCTCTAATTAATTACCTCGGTTAGGATTTGGATGGGGATAATGTGCCTGCCTTAGTCTTTTGGGACCCCTTGGTGATTTTTGATATCACCAATCATGATATTCTTCTGGACCGTCTGCAGGAACTAACGGTTCG
This sequence comes from Oxyrhabdium leporinum, assembly GCA_032468155.1. Classification (NCBI taxonomy): domain Eukaryota; kingdom Metazoa; phylum Chordata; class Lepidosauria; order Squamata; family Cyclocoridae; genus Oxyrhabdium; species Oxyrhabdium leporinum. The sequence goes on along the minus strand of JANHFL010009685.1, from coordinate 138,672 downwards.
AGGTAGTGCCCTATAAAAGTTCCACTCCTTCTTCAGCAGCCAGTTACAATCAGTGGCAGTTTGAAGCAAAGAATAGCTGGCTGCTTACTCATATGGGAAGCCTGTTAGGGATCAGTTCTCTCACTTTTGTTATTTAACATCTCCATGAAGCTTTTGGAGATTGTCTGCTGGTTCAGACTGAACATTTAATTCAGTTTACTTAACATAATGAAAAAGAAAAGTCATGTAAACTAATATACCCAATCCAAAGTTTATATAGTACTTCCTCCAATAACATAGTGTTAAAAATATATAGATTATTTCTTCAAATCATTTTTATACTCGACAAAGAATTGATGTTCTTCCATCTCAGTAATACAGTGTTTTGGGGATCATAAAACTATACAGCATCTATATCCATTATTCTTCTGCTAGTTTTCAAACTGTTGGAATATAATGTAAAGGAATGTAAACATCTCTAAAAACCAGTGAATCTCACAGCACAAGGTTAATATATGACATGTATTCAAAAGAGAGCCATTACAGTATAAAACCATTTCATACGAATCATTATTGCATTCTGAGAAGTGTATCTCTATTTATAACATGTGTCCAAAAAATATAAAGTAATGCACTGATTGTTTAAATGTATAGGAATCTGAGATACAGATGCAAAATGGCCTTTCCCCAACATTCCTATGTGAATCTTCTATTCCTTATTTTCCATGCCTTGCTATATATTTGCTCTGAGTTATCCCACTGCATACTTCCCTCCATCAAGGACCATGTATTGGGTACATTTTCTCAACCAGCTGTGAATCTATTTTATAGGTGACTATATACCTCTCACATTGTTCCATTTTATGAACAAGGAGGCTATAATCAACTTATCAAATGCCTTATAGGAGTGTACTACACCCACAGACGAGTTCCTTGGTCTAGAAATGTAGTCACTTTGTTATTATAAAAATAGCTTGATATTATCTATTTTTAAAATAAAACTGTTGATCTTTGGATGGATAAATTTAGAAAGTTTCTATTAAAGTGTAAGTCGAACTATTTTATTTCATTATTAAATTTATATGGTGCCATCTCACTGTCAAGTAACTTCTTATATTAGAATATAAAAAGTTATGTTGCTCTAGGCAAACACTCACTGCATAGGTGTAGAGGTAGAAATAGCCATGTGTGCATAAGCCGTAGTACCTCCATATATTTTTTGCTAGGATTTTACAGCCTTGGCCACAATTTGAAATCCCAATAAGGCAAAGTTACTAACTACAGTGCTAAAAATGCAATCTTGTGAAGCTGCTGATAGCTCCATGATAGCTAAATTTTCCAGGATCTTTGCATAGAGTTATATGCATAGGAATGTAGGGAGCAGGGTATATACATGAGCCATTAAACTTATTTATGAGCAGGTGAAATCCTGCATATATACAGTACATAAGCATAACACTTGTCATTATTTATGTTTGCATTGTTATGCAAAGCACATAAAAGGAATAAGAAATTGAAATATAAATTAGAAAAAAATATAAAAGCAAAATGGAACATAGCTAAAACTAGTTTACATCGATACCATTCACTATTTTTCTACATTACTTATTTTTCTTAGGAACCATTCTTCCATTAAGTCCATATGAACCATATTTAGTTCAGATACTATTTTTAAAGTCCTCCCATGTCTTTTTAAAGGGTTTCATCAATTCAGTATAATTTTGATTGTCTATTTACCCCTTGCTCCCATTCCTTGCAAGAGAGCACATAATATATCTTTCTAGCAACATTTGCATATTTTAAAAACTGCACCTACTTTCCATTTTTAGTAAACATTTTCCCAAGGCAAACAAATTTATCTACATCTTCTAAAATTTCCTCCCAGCTCATTTATATATAACATAGTTGCTCACCCCATTTTCATCATCAAAATGCAAACATTTTGGTCTTTAATAAATTGTAGATCCATATATTATGTTACAAGCATGCAGTCTCAGATTTGCTGCAAATCATTTAGCTTCTCTGCCAAAACATGGCATTATCTCTGTACAAAAGTTAATTTACATTCACTTTCCTAACCAACACATTTCTGATTTCATGAGCATTCCCAGTAGATTGATCTAGACAAGGGATATTTCATATTTTTATTCTAATCTCTGTTCAATGTTGAATCGTTATTTAAAATGTCCCCAAAGTGCTTTTCAAAAGGTACCTGGACTTTCTTGGGCTTTTTCTTTGAAAATGTGTTGCTTCTTGTCCAAGAAGCTTCTTCAGTTCTTCATTATTTAAATTGTTTTCATTATGCTTTGCTTTCTTCATATACTACCCTTGCTACATTTAGCAACTAACCTTCAGCTCCAGATTCTCACGTGGCATTCCATAATTCAATCCTATTCATCTGCTCATATATTTTCTTTAAACAAAACAGATATAATAAACTGAAATTCATATGTTCATATGTGCCCAGCATAAAATCACTTTACACTTCAGATTTTGATCAATCTACTCAATCCACTCTTTTCATCAAAACTGCCAAACCCTTTCTTTTAACAAAACTAATCACCTAGTAGGATTTTTTTTAGTCACTTATCCTACTTTTACCTGGTATAAGAGAATACAAATGACATTCTTAAAACTGTCAACCAAAGGTAAAGTCTTCACACAAGAGGTTGTACAGTCAAAAACATAAGCAAAACACACAACTATATATTAATGTTTCTTTATTGATACAAACTATCCCTGAAGTTTTACCATTTTTAATATTCTTAAGCACTTCTGATTTTCGTTTCATCATTTTTTCTTGAACACCAATATTGACAGCATTCATTTCAGTTCTGCATGCTGATATATTGCTGACTTTCTCATTTCCTCAGTTCAGTTTCACCCCAAATCATGTCCTAATGTTATTTTTAATTCCATTCAGGCCAATGAAGAATCCTTACTCAGCTCTTTTCACTCATTTCCAAAGTTCCAAAACAACTTCTATTTCAATCCAAATACTTCTGCAGTTTCTCTGCCTTTTTCGATTGTGTCCGCCTTCTTTGACATTATTGCAATTAACTTTTTGTCTGAATGAGAAGAATAAAGAGAGTATATTGTATCGTATTGTGCCTAGAGGTGGAGCTTTTGCCTCACAATCAGGAGGCTGAAAGTTCATTCCTATGTATCAACAGATATTTCTTTCTCTGGGTGCAGTGAGTAATTGTTTGCTGTGAACTCCACATAGGCATCAGGAAGAGCATCCAGTCAGTAAATGCTTAGCTCCATTCAGTTTCCTCAACTCCACCCCGATGCAAGGGATTACAGGGTAATTGAAAAAACAAAAACAAAAATCCCATTGCATTGCGTTGCAGTGAAGTGAAGTGCAGTGCACTGCAGTGCATTCTAATCTACTCTGGACAATCAGGAGATCTTCCAGATTAATTTTAAGGGAAGGTTGCAGGAAGTCCAGAAAGAAAATTTCACTGCATAAGCAGAAGTTGAATTTTTTTAGGTATCAGATAATAGAGATTCTGCATGATTCTGCATAATAGAGATTCTGCATGATTCACTAACTGCAGATGGAAAACATCTTTCCAACCACATTGAGAAGGTTTGAATAGAGATGTCCTTAAATTTCATTTTTCTTTTTACTTCAAAAGTGGTGTATTCTGATTGGCTGTCCTGTTTCTCTGCTACACTTTCATGGTCTGTCAATACCTTTACATCACACTTGGCCAATAATTCTATTCTATTCTATTCTATTCTATTCTATTCTATTCTATTCTATTCTGTTCTGTTCTGTTCTGTTCTGCTCTGCTCTGCTCTGCTCTGCTCTATTCTATTCTATTCTATTCTATTCTATTCTATTCTATT
>JANHFL010009685.1:114798-124862 GCA_032468155.1 Oxyrhabdium leporinum | reverse complement strand
AAAAAGTGCAGAGAAGAGCAACCAGGATGATTAGGGGACTGGAGACTAAAACATATGAAGAACGGTTATAGGAACTGAGCTTGGCTAGTCTAGTGAAGGAAAGGACCAGGGGAGACCTGATAGCAGTGTTCCAATATTTGAGGAGCTGCCACATAGAAGAAGGGGTCAAGCTATTTTCTAAAGCACCTGTAGGCCAGAAAAGGAATAATGGATGGAAACTGAACAAGGAGAAATTTAACCTGGAAATAAGAAGAAATTTTCTGACAGTGAGAACAATCAACCAATGGAACAGCTTGCCTTTGGACATTGTGGGAGATTTACCACTTGAGACTTTCAAGAAGAGATTGGACTGGCATTTGTCAGAAATGGTGTAGAGTCTCCTGCTTGGGTGGGTGGCTGGACTAGATGACCTACAAAGTCCCTTCCAACTCTGTTAATCTGTATAATCTGTAGAGCTTGGAAGACTAAATCTGTCATGTTAGTGACCGATCCAGATTGGATCCTGCAATGTTATCCTGGAACACATACATTTGCCTTCATTTGCATGCCAATTCCACTAAGTAAATCAGGTCAACAAATGAATTCCACAGCAAGGCTACAGCAACCTTTATTTAGACTGGCTATAACAACATAACCCTTGCAAGACTGATTGTGCTGTACCTCCTCCTCCCTCTTGTACTTCAGTGAATTAGGGAAATGTCTATCTGAGCGGTTTTCAAAGATTATCTACCTCTTGTGGACTTAATATATTTTTCATTCTTTGTTGCTTTGGTAACAGATCTTGAATACAAGATCTGTCAAGGCTATTTTCCTTATTCTCACAGGCCATACTTTGGAAGTACCAAGGCCTGCTTTTTTTTAAAAAAAAAATGCTGTTTGAATTGCAGAAATTTACAATTTGTTAACCTGCTTTTTGAAATTTAAACCCAGAAGGAACCATTCAGGACAAATGTTATCCATTCTGAAGTAGCGTGCTATTTTAGTTAGAAAATTTAGCCACATTTGAAATGATCAGCATTGTTAGTTTTGACCTATTACAGGGCAGAGTAAGACCTTCGGCTCAGATGGCACATTCCACTTTGCCTATTTTTCTTGGGCTCTGCTGCTGTTATTCTGATTGAGAACAAAGATAGGTCTGCCAGACAAGCTTTCTTTGGATGGTACAACCTATCTTAATGCATTTTAACATTCTCACAATTGGTCCAGTATGGTCCAATTACTAGTGCAGATGACCTCAATGCACGGAATTAGAAAAGTAGGCATCTTTATCTTCATCTCAAAGTATCTTAGACTGGCCTGGTAGACTACATCCTGGTGGATTGTTGCTTGAGAAGTATGGTGCTGTATCACATTCATCATACAGCAAGATTCAGATAGCAGAATTCGTCTGATGAGTTAAAACATGTTTGTGTATTTTGTTAGATTTTCTTCTCCACTTGCATCTGTTACATCAAGATCAGGCATGGAGTTGGGAGGAATCACCACTCTTGAAACCCATTAAGCTTTTCCTATCAAATCCCATCTCTTGAGCCAAATAGTACAGTAATTAAAGCAGTATTTACAGTGTAATAAAGGCAAGGCTAATTACAAGCAAATGAGAGCAGGATGGTAGTCTATCTGAGGAAAATTCATCCTGGATCAGACCAGACCAATAAATCTTTTAGCTTCTTCATTTGTTAATTATTATCTTCACAACCCTCTTGCTAGTAATGATTATCTAATTTATTACCACTAAGCAGGGAAATGCTGTATGGCAGCAAGAGAAACAAAATGTAAAGAAGTCGGAATCCAAAGAAATAATGCTAAAATCTCTTTGGTTAGTTCCTATATATCCTTTGTTACCTTCACCCGTTCTTCCCCTTATTCTCCCTAAATTTATTTTTAGCATTCTATAAGCAGAATTTTATTTATTACCATACATGGTAGAATACTGTACAAATAATAATTATAAAATAGAACACAACAGTTTCCCCTCCTTGCAATCTATGGCAAGTGGAAACTGTATCCCTCCCTATTCTCACTAGCAGTTTCTTTTCCTGGAAAAAGCAATCAGCAGTGTTTATTCACTAGATAAATTAATCCAAAGACTGCAGGTACATAGTATCTATATTAGGACCAACCAAAATATCACAAAGGTATGTTTTCAAAAAATCTTCATTAGACCAAATGTTGCTGACATACTGATTCCCAGACTGAATTTCAACTCTGACTTTGTTTGATCTTTTGATTACCGTCTTAAAGTTTAACCTGCTGATTCCTTGGTGCTCTCTGAGCTTACTTATTTGCTTGCAGGTGTTTCATTACCCAATTAAGTAACTTCATCTAGGTAGTGAGTATGGAATTTGCTTCCTGTTTATATATAGTAGCTTCCCCTGCCAATGTTGGTGGGAGTGTAGTTTTCTGCTTGGTTGTTCCTTAATTTGGGTACAGTTTTCTGCTTGATTGCTTATCTGGTGTTACATGATGATGATGATGTCAACATTATCTAGTTGAATAATGAAAGGTCTGCAAGTAAACAACTGAAAGCTTTTAAGAAGACCCTGGTTTTCCCCTCCTTAAAAAAACCATCACTGGATTTTACCTGCCTGGAGTACTTTCATTCGATTTCCAACCTCTCCTTTCTAGGATTGTAGAAAAGGTGGAATAATTGTCGTTCTCCTGACCTAAATAAGACTTGATAAAAGGTTGGTGGCCCCAAAAAGTTTTTGGTATCCAAAAGGAGTTTTAAGGAAGAGTTGGAGGTTTATTGAGAAGCATGTTGTCTTTCTTGTAATTACTGTTGTAAATGCATTGATCCAGCATTTCTTCTATTACCTTATGTAGATAATCATTTTTGCTACATCTGCCATTATTTTACCAATCTTCAGGAATCAGCAATACAAATCAAAAGAGTTGAGGGGGATCTTTGCATAATCTTCATTTGCAAAGGTCATCCTTGGTTCCTTGTAATATTTTTTATCCCATTACAGCTACAAGAATTATCATGGAATCAGCTTGTGAAGCCACCTTGCTTTTAAAAAAAAACTGAAATCCTTATCCCAGGCAGACATGTTTGCTAGATTCTTTCTGTTGCAAAAATAGAACACCTTCACCTAATCAGAGTTTTCAGCTTGTTGGCTTGCGGAATGGGACAACTCACTATGGCCAACTCACAGTGGGCAACTTGCCATGGCTTGTTCACCACAGCCAATTCGCCATGGGACAACTTGCCCCCAGACAATTCAACAATTCAATTTATTTAAAATAATTTTAAAAATGATTTTAATTTTTGTCTCCCACATTTCATTTTGTCCCTACTTTGCTATCCTTTCTTTAATGATTCTATTTCACCATTTCTTCGATATTAGTGTAACTTTTGTTCCATAGTAAGATGTCCCACAGTGAGTTGGCCATGGCAAATTGGTTGCAGTGAATTGTGCTAGACCCATGGACTTGACCGTGCTAAGCAAATTATACTGGACAAGAAATCAGCAGACTTCCCTTAGACACAAATCAGCTGGATGTCCTTGGATTGATCACTCACTCACTCACTCTCTTTCAACTCATTGTAGCAGAGAAAATATGAGGGAGCATAATGTATATTTTATTGAATTGTATAAAATAAAAAATGGGATGCAAATCAAATAAAAGAGTAAATAAAATTTACAGAAGATAGCAAATAGGATAATAAACTAGGTTTAGCATGTTGTGAACCTAGCGAAATTGTTCAAAACAAAAAAGGAAAAGGGTTGAAAGTGCCATAAAATACAGTATAATATCAGAAGTAGCAAACAGATATCACACAAGGTGGGTGAGCTAACTTTATCTTAACTGATCCTCACTTAATCTGTTTATTTAAAAGTATTTTTTCAACTACTTTTAGGCTCTCATTATTTGTAAATGAAAAAAGAAAAGCAGAATTACCCAAAGTAATTAACCAGTTCAATATAAATTTGGAATAAAAAAAGAGTTGATTATGATAAATTCTAATAATTTGATAGGAAATTTAGGTCAGAATTTGTCATTCTCTACTGGCAATCAGTAGCGAATGGATGTAGGCGGGTCGGCAGTCTGGCTTTGGTTCTTCCTTTGCTGAACCAAAGCTGATAATCATGATTCACTATTGATCTGCCACTTTTTCCTGTATTCCTTCTTCTGAACCTATTGTAGCCTGAAACCCTGCTGGGCCTCAACCAGGCAAGCCATTTGGGCCATAAATAGTGAACTGCATAGACCACATGCCTTTTGTGGTGTGCACAGCTCTCTTGCTTCTTCTCTGCTGCCTTGCCATCACGTGAGAAAATTTGTAGTCACTGAGGGGACGTTTGCAAATGCACATTGTAGTGAGTAGAGCCTGTTAATCACAGGTGAAAGCCTGGCACAATGTGGAATTAACATGCTTTTTCCAGGTCTCTGTGTTGAAATGAATGATGCCTTCCCTGAGCCATGAAGTCACACCAAGGCAATAAAACATATTTTTCAGGGATGACATACTCAGCAGTGAATCACGGACTATGATGGCTATTTTATTCTGCTCTACTTTACCAGCTCCACAACATTATTACCCTTTTGCACTGTCAGATATTAAAATCATATTAACGATCAGGAACTGTATTAAACTGTCAAAAAGTGAAATAATATAGCACCACCACTGAAGGTTAGAGACAGCCCTTGGGTGTAATTCACTAAACTCCAATCTACCTGCTTGATACTCTGGAGATTAAATAGATTGCATTGTTTTCTGGGAGATCAATTGCCATTAAGGTATAGGAGCAGCACACCCAAATTATTCACAGAACCAGCTGTATTTTCCTTGGTGATTATTTCAGGAAATGGTTACATTTAGGCAGCAAGGCTGCTTTTATATATCCAATAAAATATCGTTCTAAAACCAGTTGAGATGATAAGAAAAAAATGTGCAACATGATGTAGCTGTAATAAGTCGCCCATCCATAGACTCACCAATGTTTGACCAAGAAGACTGCATAATAGTATTCAAGCTCCTTATTGGCTATGCATTTCAAAGGAAATTTTGAAATGCATAGCCAAAGGTAACCGGTAGTTAAAGTGGTTGCCATTCAGAGAAAATGTCCTCATCTGAAATTGCTGTTAAGCCTTGATCAGTTGGCTGGAATACCACATTCTTTTATATTAGTAGCAAATAACTGATACCCCACCATCACCATTAAATCTCTCTTTTTGTGGCCCCTGGATGTCCTTCAGTCAAAAAATAGCAGCTCCTTTTCATATTCATTTGAGATAAAAAATTTAAAAAACTAAATCCTAAAATAAGCCAGGCATGAATTTAAACAAACTAACCCATCAGAAATTAATTCACCTTAATAAATGAGGCATTCAATACATAAATATCATTGCTTTCTATTTAGCCCTCCCCTACCTTATCCCCAGTGTTCAGTGTGAACCCTGGACACCAAGAAGTTTGCATCCATATTTTATAGCATAGCACTGCTCTCTTTGCCTGATTTTGAGTTGTTCTTATTTTTATTCATCTTGGACTATTGAAGGGGAAAGGGTGCATTAGGCTGTTCAGTGCTATAGATTCTGATGAATAGTTGTACTAGATAGTAATCTCCACAGGCTTCAGTTTATGTGATGCTGCATAATGTTAAATATACTTCATGGAACTGCATGCAGATTAAGGATTGGAGGACTCTGCAGAGTCTGGAACAATCTTGTTGAGGTAAGAAGGATGTTTTTGGGAAGCATCTTTCTTGAGTCCTCTGGCAAGCTTTAAACAGAATCTAAATAGGGAGATGTAGTAGGCAAATATAAAAGGGACAGTACTAAAAGGCTCAGATGTGTGAAAATCAAAGCACAGAGTATGGCGGACAAACAAGAAATCCTTATTATTTTTTGGTCTGGATATGACACTTTGGTACTATAGAAACATGGTGAAATGGAACTCATCACTGAAATATCTTGAAGGATTTCTTCAAAAGAAGCAGACCCAACAAAAGGGAATGGATGATCATATTGTACACCTATACAAAAGTCCATAACACCAAGATTGAAAACCTTGCTGAAAATTGTTAAAAATTAAGGAATATTTTTTTAAAACCACAACAACACTGTTTTGGGTGTGTTTTAAAGTCCACCCACCCACCAGAAGTTACAGATGAAATCTTCAAATTTGATGGGCAAGATCCCAGGAAATGCATCATTACTTTAGCATGTGTTTCTTAAAAATAGGTTGTTTTAAACAAATCTTCCTTTTCTTTAGCAAAATGATTAGATGAGTAGATCAAGAGCATACTGTGGATGTAGAATGCTTACACTTCAGTTAGACATTTGGTCAAAACTTCCCACTTGACAAAATGGAAAAATATGGATAGATGACCTCGTTACCACTTCGATCTACAGTTAGTTGAACAACTATATTCGACATGTGGTCTATATATACATGCAAGATATGCGTTAAAGTACTCCAGTGTTCTGTCTTGGGTTGAGTGTTCTTCCATATTTCCATCTGCTCATCAAATTTCCAGAGAATACAAAGCTGGGAGAAGAAGGTAGGCTCCAAATTCAATGAATTTCAACAGACTTGAATATTGAGTGCTATACATCGATATGCTCTTCAGTGATGAGAAATTAGAGATTATTATACCTAGATAGAAAAAGAGAAAAGAAAAACTGATGTGCAGGTATAAGATAGCCAATACCTGGCTTGGCAAGCATTGGACTTGACATCCTGATAGACCACAGATTATACATGTTACCTCTATGCTTCAACTGTCAAAAATGTCATGACACTTCTCAGCCATATCAATAGAAGTATGATGTCAAGATCCTGGGAAGTGATAGTTCCACTCTTTCCTACACTGGTCAGATTACATCTATAATTTTGTGTCCAGTTCTGATCACCATAATACAGGAAAGATACTGTAAAGAATGCAGAGAATAGCGAAAATATGGTAAGGGGCTTGGAAGCTAGGAAAAGAATCAATAGGTGGACGTTTTACAGAGATCAATACAAACTCAAAATAAGGAAGAATTTCCTGGCTGTGAGAGCTGTGAAGTACTTAAACAACCTACCTCTCCAAGTCACGGGCATTCATTACTGGAGATTTGGAAGCCAAGGTTGTAGATGCTTGTTTATGTGGAAGGGTCTGAGAATTCTTGTCATAGGCAGGGGATTGGATTAAGATATTTCTAGCATTTTGGTTCTATAATTCTGTAACTCAGAAAAAAATAATGTCTATTACTAAGGGAACCAGTTAAGTGTCTACTTACTTTCTATATATCACCTGTTGTAGAAGACAAACGTATTGGCTGATGCTTTCAAAATAAAAGGTAGCACACTGACAGAATAACTTTAGTGAAAGTCAAAAGTTAGTATCTCATAACAGTTTCACTTTATAGCCACTGAAAGTTAATAGCCACCGTAAAGCTAGTTTACAGCCAGTTCTGTGCTGCAGGTGGGCCACTGTAATGTTAGAAAAATGGTTTGGCTTTTTTTCTCTGTTTTGGGTCTAAAATAATCTTTTGACTGTTATTTATGATATGGGCAGACATTACAAATTCTTCATGTGCATAGCTCATATGCAAACCAGGGATAAAAATGTAGAAGACCAATGTGATAGTATAACTCATTTTTAGTAAAAAAAACATAGGATGCACAACACAAAATGATATTGAAGCCAAAAGGTCTTTAGGTCAAAAAGAGTAGCAATAAGAACACATAAGAAATGTTTTTGTGCTGAGGCTATTCTTCCATTTTTATTACATAACTCTATATGAATTTTTGTCACATATTTAATATGGTGGTTGTGTGGCTTTTACTTCTTGTTGATTGCTTATTCCAACATTAATTCTCTAGTACTATGAAACATATTTTCTTTATCATCAGCAGTGTCTCTAAATTGTTTAATTCTCTACACTTTGCTTTGAGTCCCTGTTGCTTTTTTATATTGGTCTATTTCAGTCCCCTGAATCTTTCTAATAATCCTCAACACAGTTCTTAATTCCTTGGGTAAATCATGAACGCTCTGTCTGAGAATACTTTGGAAAGAAGGAACGGGGACAATTGCTTAAGCTCAGTTCCTAATGCAGCATGTCTGGACTTCTGCTCGAAATCTGAGCTTCTTGAATGTATGCTGCAATGCACATTGGGTTCAGTTGGCAGGGCTAAGCTTTTAATTGAAGGCCATTATTAAAATTGAATTCAATATTTTCCAATGCTTTATTTGTATTTGATCTAACACTTAGGTGTAAAAAAGCACAAAAATTCAAAAGAAGAATAGTTTGATTTTCCTACATAGTAGGATATTAAAGCACTGAAGAGGTTAAGGGGTAAGTGTGATTATCTCTTGTTGTGGAATATTGTATGGGGCTTTACACCAAATGAAAAAGGCATCTGGCAACCCTGAATATGACCAATGAACAAAGAGATGGTCAAGGCTGTAAGCATTTATTTTACATCTCATGCCAGAATAACAGGTTGTCCAAAACGACCACAATATGACATGGGTAAAGAAATGGCTAAAGGCAAGAATAACCAGGAGTGTGTGACTGGCTTCCTAAGAGATAATGCTGACTGTAGCATCAAGAGGATGATTTCCAGTAATTTTCTCTGCCAATTTTTAAAACAGATTTCTGCACCCCCTGCAGTTTGCTTTGTTTATTGCTGTAGGATTCTTTAGAGCAGTTGTGACAGTTCATTTTAGAAAACATTACCTTTTATTTGTGTTGAAGCCTTCTGGATTACTAGAAGACCTACATTTTTTTAATACTGTATTTTTTTCTTAGAGTATTACTGAAACCCAAAGGAATATTTCCGATGCTTTCCGCTATTGAAGAAGTATTGCTTCTTCTGAGCATCTCAATGCTCCCAACTGTTCATATTTTATTTGCCTTTTTTCACAGTCTAAATTAAAAACTGAGTAACTTGGAAAATATTATTTTTAAGGAAATGATGAATTGGTGCCGATGGACCACAATTCTTCTATTTTCCTATTAACTAATCAGCATGATGATTCTTTCCCCTACAGAATTTGGAAAAAAATGAATTGTCCAATTTTTACAACTCTGCAGAAACTAAAACGATCATTAGAATTCATGGGAAGAATATTTAGATCTTTAAAAATTTTGAAAGTTTAGTGTTTTTTATTTGAAATGTAAGGTGAGTATAAAATAGGATAAATTAGTAAAACACTATGTCTCACTTTCTCATTTTGGATATTGTTCAAAGGACCAGTTTGGATCCATGATCCACATTATTTATTTAATCTTCACTCATTAACTACATGTTATGCCCTGTTTTTCACCCAGAAGCTCAAGCAAGTATATGAAGCATTACTCTGCCCCACATCCACAACATGGTATAAATTGGACCGAGAAATAGTGATAGGACCAAGACACACAAAAAGGACTTAGAGTGGACTTGAACTCTCCAAGTTTAGACAACTACAATTCCCTATACTGTTCTCTTTAATCTAATCACTCTAGTTTTTCTCTCTATAACTACTTTTGCAGTATGGAATTTGATCCACTATAGTCAAAAGCCAGTGCCTTAACACCGATCCACGCAACAAGTTTGCCCTGGTGCCAATATGGGCTACCAACCATTTCTTAAGGACAGAAATACATGGCATTATCCTTATTTAGTCCCAGCGTATAAATATCCTTATTTAGTCCCAGTCTGTCTCTCTTTTCCCGTTATGCATTGAAATTAATATGTTCCAACATACAAAACTTAAAGCATTTTTTTAGAGTTTTCTTACTGTAGTTCACTTTATTGTAGGCAAATGTCTCCACTCTAACTAGCTATTATGTACTATGGCAGGAACGTCATTTCCACTCTGGTCACTCGCTGTCTATGGAATTTTTTTTTAACAAGTTCTCTAATGGAAGAGAGAAAAGCTGGCCTTTAGTTTTTACAAATTGTGATGAAACAGTGAAAAAAGAAACTTAAAAAAATAAATAAAATTGCCAAGAGTTCTATAACTTTCTTCCTCTAATCCCAGTAACAGGGGAAAATCATAAAACTGTAGAATTTCTTTCTTTCTTTCTTTCTTTCTTTCTTTCTTTCTTTCTTTCTTTCTTTCTTTCTTTCTTTCTTTCTTTCT
>JANHFL010009685.1:65197-76492 GCA_032468155.1 Oxyrhabdium leporinum | reverse complement strand
AGCACTCGGAAACAAAGTTCATCCAAGTAAGAATTTATTGAAGAAGTCATATTGGCACATCTGGGAAAAACCTGAATGTGAAAGTTTCAGATTTTCCCCTCCCCAAGAGAAAATCAAAGATCCACCCTCCTGCCGCCATCAATGATCATATGGCCCAATCCAACTCCACCCCAAATGAAGTCCTTCCTTCTGGCATTCCTCCTCCAGGTGCAGGTTGACATGTCCTTGACTCTCTGGGGAAGAATGTTGTGTCTAATCTCCACAGCTCAGTGTGAATATCCCTCCTTCCATTTTCCCAGGCACTAAATGTGGCAGCCGCAGAGGCCTTCTAAAAATATGGCTCCCAAGGCTGACAGTTGGGAGTTAAGACATGGAAGCTACTTAAAAGCCTACTTTGGTTTGGTTACAATGTCTGATTTTATCTGCATTAATGCCAACAAATACCTGGATCAGAAATCAAGACTTAACTTGTTATTGCCATTGTCATAGAACAAGGACAATGATGTTGACACAGAAACCACTGCAGGCTTCAAAAAAGTACATAGATCAAGATCAGAGGCACCTTGCGTGCTTTTCCTATAATGTGATATACACCATCATATGCCAGCAATGTCCTTCTGGTTTAAATAGGAAAAACATTACACAAAAGAATTAACGGACACAAGTGTGACAGAACTCGAAATAAGGATGAAGTAATCATATAGCATTTCAACCTCCCAAGACTACTATTGCAGACCTTAAAGTCACTATTTTGGAAAAAAATAATAATGAGATTTTAACAACATTGTTGAGTGAGAGATGGCTGAACTCTCATACATCAAAAGGTTTCAGGCAATCTCAAAAGGTTTCAACAAACACAATGGTTCTTTAACACATGAGATGTAATCTGTCTCACATGTAACCTCTATCTGTATAACTAGCCTGCCTTCTCCTCTCCTCCCTCATACCAATGTAAAATCTGCCTCCATCTAGCCATTCTATGTACCTCATGAAATGATCTGCAGCTAATGAAATCTTACGCCTTTAAATAACATTTGCTAGTCAGAAAAGACGTGACCGGAATCATTCTGATTTTTGGCTACCATAGGTTAACATGGCTCTCTACCAACAATAGTTACAATTGCAAATAGTTATGCACAAAAATATTAACGAACCCCAATGCCACGTTGTTTTGAGTACTAGTATGATAGCTCTTATTTTTAATTTTATTAAATGTATATGCCTCCCATCTCTCTTTCCAAAATGACTCTAATTGAGATTGATGGAATATAGTCCAGAGTCGCAAGAGAGAAGGGCTCTTTCCCAGGGAGCTAACACAACATAGCTTGGGATCTTTGGTATGCAGGAAAAGGACGAAGGTGGACTCCACCATAGCAGTTTGCAGGGCGTGGTTAATAGTTATGGGGAAAAGTGGCTTAGACTGGCCAGATTTCTGTCTATTGGGGAACACCAATAAGGAAGCTACTCTGAAGTCTCTCCTCATGCCATTTGTTATTATTTGGGCCTGACGGATAGGGAAACTGGGAAGGAGAGGGAAAGAAGTGAATTCTATTCTTCCATCATATCTGCACTCCAAATATTTCTTCTACTTTCGGTACTATTTGTACCTTAGCATACTTCATCAATATTATTTTATTATCAAAATTAATTATTGTAATCCTAATTAAAGCAAGCTAATACCTTCCAGAAAATGTCATTACCTTAGGACTAGCATATCTGATTTGCAAAACCCTAAGGAACCAGAAAAAAATACAGAAAACCCTACTTTTTTAAAAATAATCATCATCATCTTTTTTTTTTCAAACTGGTTCAGCAGTTCTTATTTATTTATTTATGGACTTATTTCATAGGGCTTTTAATAAAATTTTAATGAAAATTAAAAAAAAAGTATAATAAATAGATCTGGAGCATATGATACAACAAAGGAAACTATTTAATAGGCAGTCAACACAATGCTTGACAGAAGAGTCAGATTTTAAGATATGTCCCAAAAACAAAAAAAAAAGAGAGAAAAGATTGAAACATTCTAAACTTTGGGATTCGAGGTTTCTACATCATGGGGGAAACTATATAGAAGGCATATTGTGGAATAAGAAACCACAGTAAACCTTGTCTGCAGGAAAGCTGGAGAGGGAAAGCTAGAATGAATATCTGAGTGCCAAACAATGAAGACATTTAACGATAACAACCAGCACTTTTAATAGGACCCAAAAGCAAATTGGCATGTAGCATATATAGTGTATGTAACCGAGTAATGCAACTTAATTTTCTACCACCCAGTTAGCAGATGGGTCCCTGCACTTGGGACCAACTGAAGCTCCTGCATTGTCATCAAAGGCAGCTGCAGTAGATTAAATATGAGAGAACAAGGATATGAGTCACTGTAGCTACTGTACCTGTAATTATATGCATTCAGCCTAAGATCTACTAAAAAGCAGATGTTTGCAATGAAATAATGGTCAATTGTTGTCTGTACTGTTTTTCTAAGCATATTTTAAGGCAAAACCTGGTTTGTACATTAGGATTCTCATGAGAAGCAGATGGGATGCAGTTTTTTTAATACATACTTTATACTATGCTTAAATTTTGTTCCTTGTAGAGAAAGGACTGCTCTATTAACTTAAAGATTGTTTAAGTCACAGCTTTTTTTTTTGTTCACTAATGGTTCTAAAGTTCTCAGTCTCTCTTTTTTTCTGTTCATCTTTGCATACCTTCAAGCCACTCTTGATTTGTAGCAATTACCTGGACAAATCCATTCAATTTTCCTAGCAATTTTTCTCAGAAGTGATATGCCATGCTTTCTTCTTAGGTTGAGAAGAAGTGATTGGCCGAAATCACCCAGTTAGCTTTCATATCTAAGGCAGGATTAAAACCCACATTCCTGGCTTATAATTGGTGCCAAAATACACCAAAATCTGGCATTTCTAAGATTCTAATATATATGGACATAATGAAGTTCTTTTTCACTTCTTTAACTTCTCTGGAAGGACACTTATACAGTAGGCTCCTGTTTCCCCAATTTCAGTAAAATTTGTTGGAAAGACTTCCTATAGACTTTTTCATACCCGAAAAAAAAATGGGCAGCCATAGAAGATGAATAGTGATGGAAAGAAATAGAATAAAAAATAGTAACAGCACTCTCTGCCACCTAGCTCTGGTAAAGTGAGTTCAAGAAACAAACAACACAAGTTCTAAAGAAATTAGAAGTTACGAATGAAGGCAAATTTACGTGTCCCAGAATAATGCTACAAGTTCAAATCTGGGTCAGTCACCAGGACCAGAGATTTACTCTTCCAAGCTTTCAGACTCAAGTTGGAGCCCATCTTCAGGGAACTTCTCTCTACTGGAATACATGCTTTGGGTTATTCTGTGAGTCATGTTTATGTCGTGCCTTCCTTATTGGATGATTAGTGCGTTGATGGCTGGTGATTGGCTGTTGTTTCCTTCTGTTGCCAAGCCCATGGCTCCTAAGTACTTGATAAGCTAGTGCTAAATCAGCACTCTTGTTAACTGACAAGAGGCTTCAGTCATTTCTCTGGCTATCTTTTTACCTGTATGGCCAATGATCTTACTAGCTGCAAAATTAAATGTGTGTCCTTGTTCATTGCAATGGGAGGCTACCAATGAGTTTGGGTTTCCTCATCTGATCACTGGCTTTTGTTCTTGCAATCTGGTAGTTAGCTTCCTCCCAGTTTGTCCTACACAGTCACGGGGGCAATCCATGCAGGGGATCCGGTAGATTACATTGAAGTATATCTGACCTCCAAACAATCTTTACAATGCATTTATCCTCATATGGTAGCCTCTGGGCAGTGTGTAATGGCCATTTGTAGATCTCGGACGCTGAATTCCACTGCTTCCAAAATGTTATTGATGTATGGCAGAGTGTGACGTATAGTTGGGTTTTTTTCTTCTTTTTTCTTTTCTCTCCTTTGCGTTTTGCATAGGCGTCTTGTAATAAATGCTTGTGGGTACCATTATGCTTGAATTGTTCATGTAGGTATCTTCTCTCCAGTTGTTTAGCTTGCTGGGTACTACAGGAGGTTCTTACTTTGATATATAGTGTTCTGATACAGCTCTTTTTGTGTGACAGTGGATGGTTACTGTTGAAACTAAGAATGTGTGAATTGTTGGTGGCCTTACAATAAATGGGGTTTCTAAATTTCCATGTTTCTGCCTCTTGACAAGCATATTTAAAAATGATAATTGTCTAGTTGTTTCTTCCTCCACTGTGAATTGTATGTCTTGGATCTTGCAAATTAGAAAGTAGTTGGCTGGACATTTCCTCTTTCTGAGAGCTGAGAGAGAGATTGGCCCAAGATCATCCATTGCTCTGTTCCTAAAGTGGGACTAGAACTCATGGTCTCCTGATTTCTAGCCGGGTGCCTAAATCACTACTTGCTCTCTGCTATAATTGCTACTGGCAACTTGCAGAAGCTACTACCACTATTTATAGATAACTTATACAGATTGGTGAGGATGGCAGAAAAGATCATCGATAATTCACTTCCTTCTATCCAGGATATAGCATATACATGATGCTTGAGCACAGTCCACAGTACTATCTGGGACAGTACACATCCTTTTCACAACCTGTTTTCCTTGTCTGGGAGGAGGGTTTGTGGTATCCAAAGCAGAACATCTAGATTCAGCCACAGTTTTGTTATATATAACATCAACCTTGTGAACTCTCAACTTTCCTCTTTCCGCTATGTATTCAAAATGGACAGTGATATGTGTGTGTGTACGTGTGTGTTGTGTGTACAGTGTATGTATATATATATGTGTGTGTGTGTGTGTGTGTGTATGGATGGATGGATGTAGGTAAATACTTATGTATGTATACAGTGTGGGTATATGTGTGTTATGTATGTGTTTGGGTAGATACCGTATATACTTTCTCTTGAGAGCAGGCAACAGAATTATCTTATCTTATCTGTCTTATCTTGCTTTGCTGAGGGAAATCAGTCATATCCTCTTTCATCCTCAAAGGGACGGAGCAGGGATAGCTGGCAATGAAGAACTGAATTTTCTGTATTTCTTTTGCTAAATTATTCTAGTCATCTGGATATTTATATCTCAGATCTTGTAGTTTAAGTTTATATGGATTTTGGAAGGCTATTGTTTATTTATAAGTAATTATGACTTGAATGAAGTCACCAGTTAAATAAGCCACTAGTTGCAAAGGATGTTTAATAACAAGTTAAAAACTCCTTAGATGGAGTTTAGATCCTGATGTCAGAAATAATCCTCAAATATAGGCCTGGTTATTTTTTATAAAGCAGATTTTCTGCTTGGCCCATCATGAGTACAGGCCACCAACTATTTTCTGTTAGAATAGATTGTTGTTGCTCATGCTTCTAACTCATTAAATTGTATCCATGCTTTCTAGTTTCAATTAAGAATGTTTATCCTAACCTGAGCTGTCTAAGACTTTCAGGGTGTACAAGCTTCATCCTATTGTAGTAGCAGCTTCAGGTTCAGTTGGCTGCAATGATTGGCAGAAGCCCAGCCCTCCAAAGGCTGGTTCATCCTGGCCTGGTAAATTGCTGTTTGCTGCTCCTTGGAAATTTCTGTGTGGTGGGATTTTTCTTTGTAATCCTGAGATTGATCCAGTGATTAAGTTGACGAAGAAACTCTTACATCTCCTATTGGATACCATTTTAAGGCCAGGTGAAACATTCTTTCGTAGCATAACTACTTCCTATCCACAATATTACAAAGATAGATTCCTTCCTTCCTTCCTTCCTTCCTTCCTTCCTTCCTTCCTTCCTTCCTTCCTTCCTTCCTTCCTTCCTTCCTTCCTTCCCTTCCTTCCGTTTCTCTGAAGAGAAACTGTCACTTCTCCTTGCTACAAGTTTCCATGGTCACACAGAGGAGTGTAGCGCTGAAAGAACTATCTATTCCCCTGTTGGCCTGGGTTTTATAGTATCTGAGCAACCATGGTAACATGCAAAGAAAAAAAAGAGAAAGAAAGGCTTTACACTAGTGTGGGAAGGGGTGGATAAAGTCACCCATGTCCACAATATATGATAAACCAAAGGAATGGCATGGAAACTAGAGAGGAAATAATCCCTAAAGGAAAAAGATAGGCACCCGAGAGGCCAATCAGCAGTGCAATTAGCGAGCAAGGCTTGTCTTCCCTGAGTGGGCCGGAAGTGAAGGGTAAAAGATGGGATTGACTAATTATGTGCTGTAGTAATCCTAGTTCAGATTGAGTTGCAGCCTCATTCGTGCAGCCAGCCCAGTAATATTCAGACTGGAATGTCAAAACTTGGTTTAAG
This sequence comes from Oxyrhabdium leporinum, assembly GCA_032468155.1. Taxonomy (NCBI): domain Eukaryota; kingdom Metazoa; phylum Chordata; class Lepidosauria; order Squamata; family Cyclocoridae; genus Oxyrhabdium; species Oxyrhabdium leporinum. Next base: position 70,208 of record JANHFL010009685.1, on the reverse strand, counting down.
ACCCGGGTGGCATGGGAGACAAGCAGCTTAGGTTGCAGTGCCTAATTTTCATAGAGCAATTGTGTTGGTTAGCCAAAATTCAGGGCTTGCTTGTGAAAACAATCACCACTTTTAAGTTGCAAGTGCTTTAACTAGCTGTAGATGGCAGTGTTGTCTTAAAATTCCCAGGTCATGGAAGGAGTGACTGACATAATTCTTATGTTCTGCTCATGGCAATTTTGCAGCTGCTGCTACGGAAAGAGGACTACATGCTCCCTACGCCCACGTGCTTCTTCAACACTATAGTGAGCACCTTTTTCAGTGCCTCCAGGCAATCCAGAAAGTAAGAGGATAATCCTCACACTATTACTTTGCCATTCCTTTTCATATGCTCCTTTGTGGTCGTTGTCCTTGTTTGTTACTGATGATGGATATCCCTGCGTAAGAAATAATGAAGAAAAGTTATTTCTGCATGTAACTGAAATTGAACCAAAGTTGCCTGATTAAAGGCTGGGTAGTGCTGAGCTGTAGTTTGCTTAGATTTTCTTCCTTTTCCTCTAAGGTGCGTGCACATTTTTTATGCTAGCAAAAACTCCATTAATCAATAGGCTTTATAGGGACTATGTATTTTAACTGCAAATTGTCAGTTACAATCCTTCACTACTTAGCTTGTCTTCCAGCACTATTTTTTTCCTCTTGTTCCCTATTAATCAAAGTAGCAAAGGTGATGGCAGTTTGGAAAAAAAATATGCACAGGTTTTTCTTGTCAAGTATTTATCCTTTGACATTTTGTTTACTGAAAAATATTTCTTCTTAATACCAGCCCCAGGGTTGCCTAAAGGAAGCTCTAATAATTTATTATTTAATGAACATGCCTATTTATTTCAGTTATGAGCACTCAGTAAAATAGTGGAGAACTTCAAACAGATCCCGGATGGCCATTTGTGTAGGATACTTTATATGTGTGTGCATGTGTGTCTTTGAGTCAGTGTTGACTCCTGGCAAATGCTTGAATAAATCCTTTCAGTTTTCTTGGCAAGATTTTGGAAATGGTTTTCCCTTGCTCCCTTCCTAGGGCTGAGAGAATGTGACTGGCTGATGATCACCCAGATGGTTTTGGACCTAAAGCAGGACTAGAACTCCTGGTTTCCAGGCTGGTGACTTAAACATTTTAATATAGGATACCAGCACTGGATTTTCTATATGAAGCAGGAATGAGGAGGCCTATGAGAAATAACCCAACTCTACTTTTCGGTCTTCACTTGCTCAAATTTGAACATAAAACCAGACAGTGTAAGAATTTACTTTATGAGCCTATATCTGAAACAAGAAAAATAATAAGAGGATTTTCCCCCTCTAGTAATATCTTTCCCAAATTGTTGCCTTCAAATATGTTTGGAATGCAATTCTGATTGATCACCTTGGCAGGGATTTGGAGTCAACCTGTATCTGGAAGACAACAGAATGGCAGAGTTGCAATGCAATGGAAGTTAGTTGTTGCCAGCCCTGCCTCGACTTAAACCCTACTAGCTTACTAGGTATAGTTTTACTAAAGTAAAGTAAAGTAAAGCCAAGCCAAGCCAAGCCAAGCCAAGCCAAGCCAAGCCAAGCCAAGCCAAGTCAGATCTGAGGTTCCCGCACCAAGTCCCCAGTGAAATCCCCCTGTTTCCCATGTCTGACCCCTAATGGTCCCCTTGTGTCCAATCATATCCAAACCAGATGCTTTCAGAACAGTTATCCTCGGAATGCAGCTGCATTTTTCTCTCTGGCCAGGCGTCCTTGAAGAGTTGTCTAGCACAAAGTACTTTGGAATTCCCCTTTTCCTTCTCCCAAATGGTTTCCTTACCCCCAGAGTCTATGGCAGGCTGGCACTAAAGCAAATGAAAGTGGGAGCAAGGTGGCAGATCTGACATTTGTGCTTAAATATCAGTAGATATCAGATCTGACATTTAAAATAGTCACATGCCACTTCCCCATTTAAAAATTCTCTCAAAGCAGCTTCTCCAGAATTTAAACACGGTTGAATTTAAACATTTCTGGACTGGATTCACTGTGTAAGGCAGCTGAAGCAGACTTTTGGCTCAATACTGAATTATTATCACCTTAGTTATGTATATAAACTTCAGAATCAGAACACTGATCAATCTGGCTTTTTCAGATGTGCCACATGGATTTGTGCCATCCACTATTCTATCACATATATGCCACAAATTAGGACAGCAATGTTTCATTTCTTCATCTTCTTGCCATAACATTAAGAGCAGAATGTTTGAAAGAAAATAGAAGGTGACTAACATAAATAGCTGTGTTTACTGACAACTCAACTGTTAAACTCAAATATTTGCTGACATATGAAATATCTATCAAATTATTTTAACATCAACTCAGAATGCCAGGACTTTTTTATCCAAGATTTTTCTCACTTTAATTTACATTATATTAATGAAGAATAACCTGCTATGCCTCTAAAAGCCTTTTGGTCTCAAAGGATGCAAGATTTCTATCAGACCAGGGATCTTTGTTCTTGTAAGAGATATTCCTTAATAGCAAGTACATACAAATCCAGGTTGTCCATCATCCAGGTAAGATAAAGATTTGCTTTGAGTCCAAATATTGCTCTTGTGGAACATTATTGTCTTTTTTTTCAATTAGTAACATGCTCTGAGATAAAATATTTTTTAATTGAGTTCCCAATATTTTTATGTAGAACTTTAGAATATAACATATGTGCATACATACACACGTACATGCATACATACACACATACATACATATGTACATACATGCATACACCTGCATACACATACATGCATACACATACATAGATACATGTAATGCCTTATGATTTTTTATGCAGTCTTCTCAATTTTTTTTCCCATCTAGCTTTGCAGGAGAAATTTACAAAATTTGTAAATTTTGGCAACTTAATGTTTAAAACAGAACAAAACAAAAAATTGTTACTCCTCCTTAACAAAGAGCCAGTTTGGTGTAATGGTTAAGGCACCAGGCTAGAAATCAGGAGATGGTGAATTCTAATCCTGCCATAGGTACAAATGTAACTGGCAAATCATTATGTCTCAATCCTAGGAAAGAGGTAATGGCAAATCACTTCCAAAATCTTGCCAAGAAAACTGCAGGGTCTAGTCCAGTCATTTGTAGGAGTCAACAATGACTCAAATATATGCACACCCACACAATTCCTAACAAGATGTTACATTTATATTAATAATTGATTTGGGTCTCTCAGGTCTCTCCATTATGGCTTATTTTCCTGGTTCTGATTTTGATTCTATGACTCTGTTTATACAACCAAGGATTGTATTAGCTTTTTTGGCGGCTGCTGCCACACACTGCTGGCTCATGTTTAAGTGGTCGTCCACTAGGACTCCAAGGTCCCTTTTACAATTACTATTTTTAAGTCACATTTCACCTAATCTATACTTGCACCTTTGTTTTTTCTTGCCTAGGTGTAAAACCTTGCTTTTTCTCCACATTAAATTTCATGTTCTTAGATAGGGCCCATTGTTCAAGTCTGTTAAGATCTTTTTGGATCCTGAGGTTGTCTTCTGGGGTGTTGGCTATTCTTGCCAGCTTAGTGTCATCTACAAATTTGATGAGTTCCCCTTCTATTCCCTCATCTAAGTCATTTATGAAGATACTGAAGAGTACTGGGCCTAAGACGGAACCATTTTTTTCAAAAAATTACCCCACTGCTTACTTCCCTCCATGTAGATGTAGTACCATTAAGGACTAGGTGGTAAGTGGTTTGTCAGCCAGTTAGATGGGGCCCAATGTTCAAGTCTGTCAATAACCTTCTGTATCTTAAGCCTATATTCTGGAGTGTTTGTTATTCTTGCCAGCTTGGTGTCGTCTGCAAATTTGATGAGTTCCCCATCTACCTCCTCATCTAAATCATTGATGAAGATATAGAAGAGCACTGGGCCTAAGACAGAGCCTTGGAGTACTTCTCTACATACTTCCCTCCATTTAGATGCAGTACCATTAAGGACTACATGTTGAGTGTGGTTGGTCAGCCGATTACAAATCCACTTTTTTCTACCTTACCAAGAAGTAGGTTGTGGTCTACTTTATCAAATGCCTTACTGAAGTCCAAGTAAATTATATGCACAGCATTTCATTGGTCCACTCATTTAGTCACTTTGTCAAAGAATGCAGTAAGATTTGTCTGCCATGATATATTTTTGACAAACCCGTGTTGGCTTCTGATTATGACTTTGTTTGCCTTTAAGTCTTCGCAGATTCATTGCTTATCTTTTCCAGAATCTCCCCTGTATTGATGTCAGGGTGACAGGTCTGTAGTTTTCTGGGTCTGTTCCCCCCCCTCCCTTTTTTGAAGATGGGAACTACATCAGCCCTTTTCCAGTCATCTGGTAGTTCCCCAGTGCTCCAGGATCTTTGAAAGACATGGTTCAGTGGTTCTGAGATTATGTTTACCAATTCCTTCAGAACCTTGAGGTATAATCCATCTGGTCCTGGTGATCTGAACTCATCTACACTGGATAGCTGTTCTCTTACCATTTTCTTGCTTATTTTGACCTACATTCCTAATCTGCATTTTACAGGGGGTGGGAGTTTGGTTAGTTTGGACTGTTTTTTCCTTTTCCATAAAGACATGCAAAAAAATGAGTTAAGCACTTCTGCTTTCTTCCTGCTGTCCATCACCTTCTTGCCATTTTCTCCCATTAATGCAAATTTGATGAGTTCACCTTCTATCCCCTCATCTAAATGATTGATGAAGATATTGAAGAGTACTGGGCCTAAGACAGAGCCTTGGGGTACCCCACTACATACTTCCATCCATGTAGATGCAGTTCCATTAAGGACTAGGTGGTGAGTGTGGTTGCAAGTCTTTAGTCATTCTGAGCCTTTGCTTTCCTGACTTCATCTTTGCAGGTTATGTGTCTCTCTTTCCACTTTTTTAAAAAGTTTTACTGATTTTCTATTGTTTACATTTTGTTAGTGCTTAATAAACATCATGTTGTCTGGGTTATTTTATTTGCTTAGCAGTACA
>JANHFL010009685.1:44274-65097 GCA_032468155.1 Oxyrhabdium leporinum | reverse complement strand
GGATTTGAACCGCTAGATTGAATCAGCAGAAGTGGCCTGCAGTTCAACACTCTAACCACTGCGCCACCTAGGCTCCCTCAAATAAAGGTGAGCAAGTATCATAGAATTCAGTTGGTGGTGCTTGATTGCTTAAAGTGACCAACGGTAACAAATTCTTTCCAGTTCTATTCCATTTTGAGAACTAAAATAATCAAAGCTTGATTACTGGGTTCTTCACAGTGACATCCTTTGAAAAGGCTGTTGATGGCTTTCTAGACACCCATTTTAGAGTATCAGTGCTGATCTTTAAAACTTTTGCAAAATTAGGGCAGGACAACTGAAAGGCCAACTTTCTTGGCTAGAATCTTGTGAAACTACCATGTCCATTTCTGAGATATTACATAGTAAATATACTCTAGCAACAAAAAGACAAAATAAATCTTAAAGGCAAGTTGGATTTCTTTCCCATGCTATGAATAATACAAACGGTGACAAAAGATTTAGACTTATATTTTCCAGTTGTATGGTTGCCCACTCATATACTATACTTTTGGTAGCTTACAATGGTTTAAAATAATATAGTAAGTTAAAACAATAAAATTTGCTCTGCTGGGAGAGAATTCATCACTTTTTTACTAAATCAAGATAATCCAGTAGTGGATACTCACAAATCCTGGTATGAATTACATTGATTATGTACACATTCTAGCTATATCAGACTACTGTAAAGAGATACATATTTCAGCATAATGTTAATGTTTTCTTCACTTGTTCATTTGATTTTTTATCTCACCTTTCTTTCAGGAAATCAAGGCAGTCCATGTAAGGCTTTCTTCTCTGACAGACAGGTGTTGTCGTTGTCTTTCGTGGATGACTCCTTTATCCAAACACATAATTTCCTTAATTTGAACAGCTACTACTTGAATCCCAGAACAAACATGATTTCTTCAAAATCTTACCAGTTCTAAAGCTTCAAGCCAGATCCAAAGCAACTCTGCCTCCTATGGATTTGAATATTGCACACATCTGCTGCAAACTGGACTAGATTTCTTATTCCACTACCTTATTCCACTACCTTGGTCATATGCTGTAGACAAAAGGATTGCAATCTAAGCTGCTGAAGTTAAATGTGTTTTCTTTTATCATATTGATGCAGTTTCTCAACCATGCAACTTTAAGATGTGTGGACTTTAACTCCCAGAATTTCCCAGGCATCTATTGTATATGCATCAATTTTTTGATTGCTCAAAGAATGCCTTCCCAAATCAACATTATACTAATAATTAGGTTAACTGAAAACTGAAAAGTTAACACTCTTGTTTCTAAAAACTCATCATCATACAAAATGATTAAAAATCAACCTGAAAAAGGAGAGCATTGGGAAGAGGAAAAAGTAGTTGCTATGTGATCCACTCCAAATGAAATTATCACAAACATAATAGCAGGTGACAAACTCTGATGGTGGGTTGGCAGAGGCATTATCTAGGCTGCATCAAGAAGACAATAGAAACAAGTCACTGTTTGATTCTCTTTCTTGTAATCATAATGTAAAGCTATTTCCATCCTTTTACAATTACCCAAATCCTTAGAAACAGAAAAAGGGAGAAAGTTAATACACATAGTCTGTATAGTAACAAAGCCAAATATACCGTAAACTATTGTGTAGGGTAAAGTAAGTCAATACAAATCAATTTATTTAATCAATTTAAATCCCATTTCCTAATTATAGGAACTGATCTAAAGTAAAATCCGCTATATCCTGCTTTTCAGTGGTGGGATTCAAATAATTTAACAACTGGTTGTCCCAGGGTCAGGTTGGCTGTCGTGGGAGGCGTGGCCCATCCCCATTTCCCATAAGCCTCTCACAATGGCCAACCTGACTCTGGGCGAACCAGTTGTTAAACTACCCCCCTATCAAACTGGATCCTGGGCAAAGAAGAATTCACCATTACAAGGCAATCTATTGAATTGGTTGAAAGTTTACACAATCAAGAAATTCTTCCTGATATCTATCCCAAAGGTGCTTTTTCATGAGGCAACTGGACTTTTCTTTGTTTTTCCTTGAAGGTGTTTTGCTTGTCATCCAAGAAGCTTCTTTAGCTCTGAACTCAAGAAGCTTCTTGGATGAGCAGTGAAACATCTTCAAAGAAAAACAAAAAAACTCCATTGCCTCTTGAAAAACAACCTTTGATGCAACCATGACATTGATGACAGAGAATCTCCATAGACACTTACTGATATCTAACTTGAAATTCTTCTCTGTAGTTTTAATTCTTAATTCTAGTCCTGTCTTCTGGGTAATAAAGAATAAACCCATTCCCTCTTCTCTGTGACAATCCTTGAAATATATGTACTGTTGTTGTTAAAGAATTTCAGAAGTCTTAACAACCTAGATATTTATCATTTTTACCACCAAAAAAGAGGAACCAACAGCTGAATCTTGATTGTCAGTATTCTTCATTAGCAAGGTCTTGATTTCTGGCTTATAAACTTGTGAAACATACACTGAGTTTATGTTTCTAATATTTTTTCCATTTCCTTCAGCATTTTGAATAAATTTTATATTTAAAATAATTAAAAGGGGGCTTCATAGGGATCAGGACATTTATCTTATATTTATCCCAACAACTGAGCTTGCAAACTGCAGAGAGTTTTTATCAGCCGTAAGTGTTCTTCAGTGTATAAGAAAAGAATATATCTAGTTTAATGGGTGAAATCTGATGTTTTGTGAGTGGACATCTGTTTGATTAAATCACAACTCTATATCTTTTTGAATATCACCTCCAGTGAACTCCACTTCTAGAGGATTTGGAAACTTTTCACCAAAGTTTTGACAGCGCCCAGGGGACAGTCTGTTCATGGAATCTGTTCCATCTAATTCTAGGTAGAAAAAAACACACATCTTTTTATATGTTCCCCCTAAACATTAAGAAATAAAATTAATTTAAAATAAAAATTATTTTGGACATTATTTCAAGGTGGAGTGTGGGAGGCTTGTGCTTATTAATTATAATGGTGTGAATGACCTGTTTTTCAAGGATAAGGAGATCGTATTCTTGAAAAATGATTGGATAATTTCTCCTAGTCCCAGAAATATTAAGAGACATGGTCTCCCCAATTTCTCTGCTGCCTCTATTAAAAGAAAAGGAAGGAAAGGAAGTTTTTATAATACTAATCACTGGGATTCATGAAAACTTTGGCTATATCAATCTTATTTTTGCTTTGGTCTTTCATTTGGATACAGGAGCAATATCACCTACGTTTATATACCACTTCATAGTGCTTTACAGCATCCTCTAAGAGTTTATATAGTCAGTATATTGCCCCCAACAATCTGGATCCTCATTTTATTAAACTTGGAAGGATGGAAGGCTGAGCTGGTTAGGATCTAACTCCTGGCTGTGGGCATAGTCAGCCAGCAGAACTGCATTCTAACTACTGTACCACCTGTACTTGCTCTGATATGATCTGAATTAAAAAAAATCTAATTAATCCAATCTGGTCATTGGAAGCAGAGGTTTAGTCTACCAAGCTTTTAGACTGATTTCACACATTCTGATGAAAGAGAAGTTCGTTGAGGATGGGCTCCACCATGAGTCTGCCAGCTTGGAAGACTAAACCTCTGGTTCCAGTGATAGACCCAGATTAGATCCTGCAACATTATCCTGGGACACATATATTTGTCTTCATTCTTCTACTTAATGCTCATCCCATTGATGTGCTCAGAATATCAATTGGGTGAGCACTAACTAGAAGATTTCCAAATATACACTCTAGGATGTATGTTTGTGAGGGGGTCCAGAAAGATCATGAATATTTCATTTTATTCATAAGAGCAAATCATTTTATTAATCAAGGTTCCCACAATCTGTAGTTTCCCTTGGGCTGACAGGTGTGCTCCCAAGGATTCTAATGAGGGTCAGAATTCACAGGTCTCATCAAAGTGTTCATAAGTTTTTTTTTCCTGCTTAGTTAAAAATGTTTGCTCTTTATGGCAAAAGCTAGTTGTTGCATATGTCACACTTGCTATTATGGGAGATGAGGTAGAACTCTTTTAACAATATATTTAACATTTTTGTTATATATACAAAACAAGAAGAAAAAATAAATAAATTCCATCACAGCAGAATTTAAGGATTTTTTATTCAAGTTTGTTTTTCTTAGCACCAAAATAACTTGGATGCATTTTAAAAGTGTTTCATCTTTAAGTTATTGTTATCTCTACAAATAATATACTCAAGATCATCCAAATTAGAATATAAGACATACAATCGTAGAGTTGAAAGGGACCTTGGAGATCTTCTAGTCCAACCTCCTGCTCAATCAGGAGACCTTATACCATTTTAGACAAATGTTTGTCCAGTCTCTTTTTGAAAGTTTCCAATGATGAGCGCTCACAACTTCTGAAGGTAAGCTATTCTATTGGTTGATTACTTTAGGAATTTTCTCCTTAGTTCTAGGCTGCTTCTCTCCTTGGTTAGTTTCCATCTTGCTTTTTGGTGTTTGTTTCTTATCTTGCCTTTTGGTGCTTTGGAAACTAGATTGACCCCTATACTGACAGATGGGAGACAGTGCATGTGACTACGTTATCAATGAAAGGACAACCTTCAGCCCTAAGCAAGGGTTTGAACCCCGTCATTTTTGTAGAAGTCCCTCAAATATTGGAACACTGCTATCCTATCTCCCTAGTTCTTCTTTTCTTTAAACTAGACATAACCTAGACATAGGGCATAGATATTAACTAGACCTACAAATTGGTCCAGTAAATTTTGGATTAAAATTGTTGTGACATATTGTCCAGGTTACCAAACTGAGGTTGAACATTTTGCATTGTGCTGCTCAGGCTCTGATAAAAGAGAAATGCTGGGGCTAATGACAACTCTTTTACTATTGTTGAAACAGCTTCTCAATCAATGGAGCAATCATGCACACACACTGAGACTAACTTCTGCTCTGCATGCTGACTACTGCTTTGTAAACAGTCACAGTCAGATCTGTTACCAGGGGACAGCTACAATGGAACTGCTCCCCCACACACCATTCAATTCAGCACTAATTTTACTACTGGACCCAGTAGTGGTTTCATCCAAGATTAAATAACATAAATTTTAATTTTACTAAAAAAAGAGAGAGAGAGAGGGATGTCTGTATGCCATAAGGCAGCATGCTACTGTCTGGAATCATTTTTACTTATAAAAATGCCTATGGACCCCTAAAGGGTCCCTTAGACATGCTTAGAAATACAAGTGACAGGCTGTAGTGTCAGAAAAATAAAAATAAAAAAGTTCCTGAGCTAGGAGGATGGTGATGAAAGATTTTTTTAATATTATAAAGAAATGTAGAGATTACTTGGGATCAATTAATGAACTATTAATGAGCAGAAATAGAGACTGATTTTGTGGATAATGGGGTTCACTTAAGTTCTGACACCATTTTCAAGACCTAACGGCAGGGTTCAGTATTTCTCTGATTAAATAATAGTCAGGCTTTTAAGATGGATGTCAACCCTTTGGAGTGGGCCAGGTTAAGGAACAGACACCAGAAGGATTTGGGGAATATTGTTTTTATCATGTATAATAACAGAATATTGAAAGCCTGTCAGAGATTTTCTCTGCCCCTTCTTATACCTGATAAGATTGAGTTATTTTAAGTTTTGCTTTCTCAGGATTGAATTGGTATTTCTTTCTCCCTTCATGATTTCATCCTTACTTCTTCCAAATTGACTTTATATTACTTCATATGTATGGTAAAAGGATCTTCTGTGCCTAACAATGTGCATCATTATGAATTGATATAGTAGGCATGTTGTAAAGACACAAGTGCCTTTGGTAGCCTTTTGGGGGACACATTCTCAAAATACAAAATGTGCCTACTGACCCAAATTGTCTTGGTTTAACCTGATGACTATTCATACCTGGACAATTTTGTTAATAAGAAAACCAATATTTAATATTGTGCTTCCATTGACTTTTATTTAATGTTGCTAGTGTTTAAACACACACACACAACCAACCAACAGCTTTGTTACATACACAGACTTTGACTTTACCATTTATACATTATGAAAGATTTGACTTCAAGCAAAACATGAACATGGTAGTATTTTGTTTAATAAAGAAATCTGTTGAAAGTAGTTATTGTATGAGAAAATTCAAGATAAAGAATGAAATGGAAAAAATATTAAATCAATGCATAAATAATATAGGTAGAAAATTTTAATGGAAGTTATATGGAAGATTGGGGTGTAATAAATACAGCATGAGGCCATGAATTAGTTATCTCCTTTTTTACTTTTAGCCAGAAATCAGTGCCTTCCAACTCATACACCTTCTCTTTCTAGATGCCAGAGTCCTGTTCCTTTTCAGGTTTACCTACAAAATTACACAGGTTTCAAGATGTGAGAGGAATATGGATTATTCCTATTTTTTTTAAATTTATTTATCTTATTCTTAAGATAGCTCACTAAGAGCTATACATCTATTATATCACCAAAAAGTACAGGATAACGGGCTCCAAATGCAAATTTATCCAGCTTGTAATCTCAGGTGTCTTCTAGGAAGAAAAAACAACGACCCTGCCCTTATATTTTTACTGGCCACATACTGCAAAATAAAGCTATTATGGGTTTATGTGTTGATTTTGCACTTGTACAATCTTCCTTCGTTACTCACAGGCACTCAAAGCTGGCAGCTGGTAGTGGTGCATGCTCAGAATATGATGACTTTAACTCCTTAACTCCAATGTTCCTGGCTGTTCAAACTGACCAGAAGCACACTTAGAAATGCAGTTTATTGAGGAGTACTTTAGTTCTTGAGCAATCTGTTGTCTCAGGCAGTTCCAAGTTTGAAAAAGTCAGGTATACCCCAAAGGCATGAAGCATATAGAAGTGACCTTTTAAGTAAATTGCAAGCACTTTTTGGGGGGGACGAAAAATCCTTGTCTTGTAAAAAAAAAGAAAGAAAGAAAAAGAAAGAAAACTAATCAGAGTTCCTGTTAGAAAGGTAACATTCATGTCAGCTAAGGTACTGTAGCTAATATTTATACAAATTTCCTAACTAATTTATACAAACTTCCTAACGGTGATGACAATTAACCAGTGGAAAGGCTTGCCTTCAGAAGTTGGAGGTTTTTAAAGAAAAAAATGGAAAGCCACCTGTCTGAAATGGTATAGGGTGTTCTGCTTGAGAAGGAGATTGGACTAGAAGACCTAAAATATCCCTTCCAGCTCTATTCTGATTGATTTTGATTGAAATATACAGTTTTGGAGAGACTAAGGATCTGGATCAATACTCCAAAAGGCATAAGGGCCAGGAAGAAAGAAATAAGTCAAAAGCTAAATGGAATTTAATTTTAATTAAATGTATATTAAAGTCAATACAGTAAATAGGACATTTCAAACATAGTCATTTTCTCCTTCTGTCACATGATATAAATACAATTTGGTGGCAACTTCTGGAAGAAATCTGAGGCCACACCCAAGGCTTCTGAGGGCTACAAGTGATTGTAAGGCCCCTGCAGTTCACTTCTGAACTAGAATAAGCAATCGTAGGTAAAGTCCAGACATTTCAGCAAAAAAAAAAACATTTGTAAAGAAAATTGAATTCTCCAATGACTGATTTAGCTGGCGAGTTTGGGAGACAGATGCTTTGGAAGCATACATAAAATATAAAATGTGTTTTATTCCATATATAAAATAAGCACGTTGTCAGTCAAGGCTTGGTTGAATCATTCCAGACAGATGTAGTTCAGTTCAATTGAAACCTGGAACATCTTTTTTGTTCCAGGTTTAGGCAGAGAGTTATTTTAGAAGAGTCTTGTGAAGTAGAGCAAGTTTGGCATCCCACTCTCCCCTTCTCTTCCATTAATGGTGGAAATGCTCACTTCCTAACATCCCCCTTGCCTAGTTACAACTGCACTTGAAATAAACCCATTTCTCATTCTGATCATCACATTTCCTGTAGCTACAGCTCTTGAATTTAAATGGCCCATAGCCTGTTTTCCTTAATCTTTGCAACACCTTCCTTTTTCTTCTCTCTTTTTTTTAGCTGCACTACACTACAGCCTTTTCCTCTCATCTGGAACACCTGCACACAGACACCTCTATGAACCGATCAGTGTCCAAACCAAATACATGTATATGGTCTATATACAGACTGCCCAAACATGTTTCTTCCAGCGTGGAATAGCTACAGGTAGAATATTTTTGCCCATCTTTGTTTTTAGGACTAAGACTAAATGAAAAGAACAACAAGTTGATTTTTCCTCTACCCATTTGCAACTAGGAAGTGTCTATGCTAACTCCAAGGCAGGTTTCAAAAATGGGCACTTACACGCTGGCACATGAGGGAAAATACATCTGACTTCTTGTTGCCACTGTACCACATTGCCAATGCCAGAGTCTTAATGCAACCACCTCAACCAGGTCTTCTGGACTGCAAAGTGGCTGTAGATACCCTACAATCTATTTTTTGATTGTATACGCTAGCTGAAGTCTACTTGTTAATGGATGACATGAATTTTCATACTGAAATTCCATGGCATCTTTCTGCTATCAAATGAGGAAAATATTTTAACGCTTCATTTCATGGAAGCAAATTGGTCAGTCAGATATACCCACAGGATAATACGGCTTCAATTACAAGGCCTGTATCAGAATATTTTTTTAAAAAAAGAAAAGTGACAACTTAACAACTTAATTGGAACATCCTTTCATCCATTTGGATACCTTGATGTGACATATCATACATAGACTTCCCTTCTGTACAATGAAATGCAGAAGATTATCATGTTATTAAATGTGATGGACAAAAGACAAAAGTAATTAATTTAGAACCTAAATAAAAAGCAATTAATATATCTCAGAATAAGTGGTTTTCAGGCAGATATTCAAGTATCAGCTACCAGGCAAAGTAGAAGCTTTAGCTGAGAGTTCACTGTCAGATACTAGCAACTATTCCTGGCATGAATGTGGGGTTTTTTTCCATAGCTAATGCAAGTTCAAAAAGATACTTTTCTAAAGGAGCAAATAGAAGTATAGTCTTTTCCGTGTGGTTCTCTAATGCAATTACATTTATAAAATTAGCATTTTTGCAGCCTATGAGTTAAGTGTGCATTTAATGCAGTAAGTGTTGCCAATCATAGGAACAATTCTGCATTTGCTTCTGGAAACAGTCCTGCACAGAACTGACTGCAGTGGAGTTGAGGCACATTTCACCAAAAAAAAAAAGAAGAAGAAGAAGAAGAGAGAAACTCTCTCCTTTGTCTTGGAGTAACAACTTTTCCCAGGAAGCCATCAGGCTAAAAAGCTAAGGTCAAATTATATTTGAATTTATTCATATCTTTCAGCAATCGCATGGGTGATGACTTTATAAATAGCATCTATTATAAACAGCAAACATGCCACCCCGATCCCAAATCTGTCTGTGATACGAGCAAAATTCAGAGCAGTTCTGTCTCTTTCCCCCACTTACCCATTATCCCTATTTGTTTCTTTGATCCCAGCATTTCCTAATTATTGAAAAATAATGAAATTCATAAAAAAAGGCTTAAGATAACCACAGTACCAAGTCTAGTTTATATCAACTGAGGGCCCAAGGGCTGGCGTATTAACTTATTAGCCAACATGAATTAGCTTCAACCAGAGCTACACCATCTTAATAATTGTATTTGTGCTTTTGCTGAAATTAGCATTCAGGCAACACCCACTTTGGCATCTGTTAGCAAAGAGCTGACCGCAAATGCTTCATTTGTAAGAAGTGCCAGTTTAGCTGGCAGGATGTGGCTTAGTAACAGTGCTGAAGAATTTTGCAAGTGGGCCCGTTACCGGAATAAGGAAAAGTAATATGGCCTTTAGATTAACCATGGTCAAGAATGTCTAATAAAAGGTCTGGGGGTAAAAAATTCATCATTAGCATGACACTCAGAGATGGAATGCTTAACTGATTAAGTGCACCCCACCATGCATGTTAAGTATGTTAACCTAAACTGCGCATGTCGTCAATAAACCAGAGACAAGTGATAAAACATTATTGGTTTCTGATGTGTATATGTGGTTTTATGGTATAAAAACAACTTGTTGGAGTAAGATCCCAAGTGGGCATCTTTACTTTTGCCCAAAAGTAAAGTATTGGATTCCAGTATCACTACTCAATGTAATATTGCTGGTTCAGCACATGGCAAAACAAACCCAGTGTTGGATTGGACCAATACAACTAAAAACTAAAAGCAAGAATTAAGTCAGCATTCATTAAGGTGGGGATCATAATCCAAGTGTTATGAATGTTTCCTTCCATCGAATTTTCCAGTATTGTGTAATCCAATTTGTGATCTCTGGGGAGGAAACAAAGAAATTAAAAATAAATTGAAGTGAAAGAAGTAGTCAGTGATTGACAGCCTCCGAGAGAAGAGGTAAAAGATAAATAATCTTTCATAAAATTGTATATGTTGTTATATATTAAACTTTGAGACAATGGAATTTCAGTCACTCTCCCTGTCTTTCTCATATCAGCTGGGAGAGTTGTCTAAAATTTAATTCATTTCTAGTTCTAGGCATTTCCCATCCTATTTTCTACATTCTGCCAATAAACATTAAACAATTAATAAAGTTTTGACATGGCATATGAAATTGTCACGTCTTGGGTTGTGGTGCATATACAATAGATCACTACTGGACTCTTGTCAATTTAGATTTATACTCCAGCATGTCATAGAAATGGAATATGGCTAGTGCTGAGTAGATAGGACCATTTTCCTTATCCAATAGGTCTTACAGAATTTCAATTAATGACATTGCTGGTAAAGCATTAAACAAGATTTCTTTTATTTGCCATGATGCATATTAAATAAGTGATTGTCTAAAGAAATGTTCTAATATGTCCCTTAACATTGACTCATAATTTGTGCTATGGAGACAGACAACATGTTCAGATGAGTCCACTTATGGAACAGATTCAGCCCTGTGATAATCAAAGCTGTTGCTGTACTTTCCCCATCCATTCAGTTCTGTTTTTCTGTTGCTGCAAAACTTTTTTAAAAATGGGAAACTGCCTTTTGCAGCAGTGAATCGAACTGCAGAAAGAGTTGTGATTTGTTCTGCTTTGCGTGGAATTGTCTCTCAGCCAAAAGGGTAGGGGTCAGTGGAAAGAGGAGCTGGTTCTCTTTTACATGGCTCAGTTTGGGTAGCATATGGAGTGTGGCTCTTTGTGGAGGATGGCATACAATTGACAATTAACCACACATTGTATCAGGGCTGCTAACTTTTCATTGGCTATATTTAGGCAATATCCCAACAGTGGGCAAAATGTCCAACAACAACGACAACAACAACAACAACAACAACAAAAATAATAATAATAATAATACAGCTCATAGTTGCTGTACTCTGGAAGAGCTGTACTAGGTGGTCTTTAATAGTGACATCTTTGTGACAAATAAAGTTTGTTTGGAAACACCAAGGGGGAGAATTCAAATCAAGGATTTTCCTTGAATTGTTGCTCAACCACAAGAGATCTAGAATGAACAACCCCCTCACCTCCACAGAACTTACCCAGCTGTTTCCAAGAAAAGGCAAGCAGTCTTGGGAGATTCCTGTATTATAGCCAGAATACAATAACATAGTTAGCTTGAATGCCACATTGGTGGATCTGGTTGTTTGTGCCTGACAATAGTGTTTATGCCCGGGCATTTTGTGTGATCAGTTAGCAAATGCAAATTTGACCATGACATTGAAGACACACATACCCTCCCCAAAAGTACAATACATGAACTGTTTATCTGGCACATAATATCCAGTAAATCTGTAGTACTTTCCAAGAGTACTTTCAGAAGTTTCAGCTTAAAGACTAAGCTCTGCGAACTCACAGAGAAACACACAACCTTGGGGTTGGTAACCCTTTGAATCTCCCCTTCCTTTTCAATTTTAGTTATTGTATCCTTGTTTCAAAAGCCTCCTTTTACTGAGATATTTTTATATGATTTTTGTTAACTGTACACAAAGTTGCTCTGTGAGATGGGCAGTTTCTAAATCTGTTAAATACATAAAAATCATCAGTCTTCTAACCATTTAATTGGGCTTAAGTTATTTTTCCAATGTTATGAATCAAGGTTGTCGGTGTATGGCTGAATTTTTTAAGATAGAAAATTGAGATGTTCAGGATTAGTGAAAGTGAGGCAGTTCATGGGAAACATTTCCTTCTTAATCTCCCTGCTATATCTTTTGGATTAAGGAAAATCTGAAGTTGGTGTCTGTTGTTGTTGATCAGAATGCATCCTTAATTAAGGGTTTACAAGATAATTGCATTTGATTAAAACATAGTGAGCTTGGTTTCACTTGATTGGTAATTAAAGATTTTTTTCCTGACTGTTTCACTATCCATTAGCCTTAAACAGTTAATCGCCCTGTAACTTTCTGGAACCATGAAATTTAAATATACAAATGAAGGTAAATAAGCTAAACAAAATCACACAGTTTCTACCAAGTGAGTGGAATCTATAATATTTACCCATTATCTTCTGTATCTATTTATATCTGTAACAGATATAGAGCCAGTTAGCTCTAGTGATTAAGGCACCCAGCACCCACTGTTTCAATATGTTGTTTTTATACCAATCACCCTATTTTAAATTTCCTACATTTAGTGTGAATAAAATATTATCAATCATATCTATTACGTTTAACCAACTTACATAATTCTAATGTTAATATAAACATTTATATAATATTAAGATCTTCCATTATTTCTTATTCAACTTGTCAATCACCATATTCTGTCTAATACAACTAAGCTATTATTAATCATATTTGTTACCTTTGACAATCATACGCATATTCATATTAAATTATCATCTTCCATTATTTGTTAATCAATAATTCTATACATTATTTATGCACCAATCACTATCTTTTTGAGTTATATTTGGTAATACCATCTTTCATAAATTATTATCTCTCATATTTATTACATTTAACAAATTTATATATTTCTAATAACACCATCATTTTATATTAAATGAAAGTTTTTTCTTATTTGCTTCTTCAACTTATAAAATTATTTTTATATAAATCACCATGTTCTGCATATGGTACATTTTAATACAAATAGGATATTATTGTTCATCTTTATTACATTTAGCAAACATGCACTCCTTCATAATGGATTGTAATTTAGTTATACCAATATTCACATTTTAATTTCCCCTCTTGCTATTACATCGCCTTATTATATAGGACTATGTGTTTTATTAATCCCCCATTCTCTAAATCCTATCCCTCTATTTCTTTTTTATTGTGCCCCTCCTATATTAAACATGTTCCCTTTTCTAACCATCATCTCCAGAGGTGAAATCTAGCTGGTTCAGACTGGTTTGGACATACCTGTGGTGAAAATTTTGAATAGTTCAGAGAACTGGTAAATTTCACCTCTGGCTGGCCCGCACCCACCTTCCTGGTTGCCGGCTCGTCACTCACCCCACCCACCCTGCCCGCTCACCCTGCCCCGCCCAGTCACTACTTTATCTCGCTTCCCTGGCATAGCACCACACTGTGTGGTGGCTCCTCACTTGCTTTACCACACAGTCTCTGTGGCTTGCCTGCCTTCCCATAAGATGCCTACAGCCCAACTGAGCTGCCTGATCTGCCTGTTGGGGTAAGTAAGTTTACAAGTCACAGCCTAGCTAGCTGCCCCCCCCACTGTCCCTGCCTGCTTTCCCTACTCCTTTCCACAGAGCCCACAGCCCCACCATGCTTCCCTGCATTCCCCATAGCCTTCTCTGCCTTCCCCGTGGCCTTCCCTGTCATCCCCGCAGTCTTCCTTCCTTCCCTACTCCCTTCCATGTGACACATGGCCCCACCATGCTTACCTGCCTTCTTTGAGGGGAAGAAGAGCAGCTTATTCTCTTCTTCTCTTTGTGGGCAGAAACATTTTCCCCACTCATCACCTACCAGGTAGCCTCACTTTCCCCAAACATTTCTTTGCCTACCTGATTTCCAGTTCCATCACATTTATCGCCATCATGTGCAGGAAAATGAAAGTTTTCCTAAAAAAAAAAAGTTCAATCAATCAATTCCAACTTCTCGCGAAAGAAAAATATCTGATACAGGAATTGATTGAGTGAATTTTTTTCCCTGCATGCGATGGAACTGGAAATAAGGCAAGCAAAGAAATGCTTGGGGAATTTGGAGAAAGTGAGAGCATCTGGGCAGTGGTGGGTGGGGAAAGCTCTGTGGCATGGGGCTGCAATGGCAAAATGGGCAACGGAGCAGCTGGCGCGAGGGAAGGAGGCTTTTCCTTTCCCCCTGCTACTCATATTTCCCTCACGCCAGCCTCTCCTTTGCAGCGTAGTGCGACTTTCATAGTGGAGGGGAGGGGGAATAGAGTGGCTGGTGTGAGGGAAGGAGGCTTTTCTTTTTTCTCTGCTCCTCTTCATGCCAGCCTCTACATTGCATTTCCTGTACCAGGGTACCAAGAGGTCCGGAATGCATTGCGAAATTCGGCCTCTTGGCACTCTGGGGTGAGCAAGCGCCAGTGGAGAGAAGTCACCCTGCTGAGTCCAAAGGTGAGCTCTGTGGCACCTAAGAAGGGGCCAGGTCACTACCAAGGCTGGCCCTGCCTGCTCAGAAGGCAGCCGCTGCAGCCTGTCCCTTTAAGGTACTTCGATGCTGCCCACCATCCAGCCTCGTGCAAAGGAAGCCAAGTGGGGCCACCAATGCTGCTAAAGGAAAAGGGCTTGACTCTCTGGGTCCCGGTCACTCCGCACGCTGAAGCCAGGTGGCAGGGGGACGGGGGATCAAAAAGGGACAGGCTGCGGCAGCTGCCTTCTTAGCAGCTTCGCTGTGAAGGGAGGCAGAAAAGTTTGGACTTGGCATCTCCTTCTCGGCCTTGAACATACACACAGAGCAAACACGCACACATTTCACAGTGCCGGAGGAACTTGCCCACGCGCCATCTCCTTGCAGAAGGTCCCACTCCCAGTGCCATGAAATGTGTGTGTTTGCTCTGTGTGTATGTTTGAGGCTGAAAAGGAGGAGATGCCAAGTCCAAAGTTTTCTGCCTCCCTTTGCAGTGAAGCTGCTTGGAAAGCAGCCACCGTAGCCTGTCCCTTTATGATCCGCCTACTCCCGCCACCTGGCTTCAGCATGCAGAGTGACCTGGACCCAGAGAGTCAAGCCCTTTTCCTTTGGTGGTGGCAGCAGCCTTCCTTGGCTGCCTTTGCACGGAGCCAAATGATGGGCAGCATCTAAGTTAAGTACCCTAAAGGGACAGGCTGAAGCATATGTAGGAAATTGCCCTGTCTCTGCAGCATCGGTCATGTGACTGAGTGGGCATGGCCAACTCAATGCTACTCATAGCAAGGTGCCGCTCCAGCTTGCTGTAAGTGACATCAAGTTGGTCCACTCAGTTACCTGACCTCCCCCCACCAAGCCACGCCCATAGAAACGGTGGTGGTAAATTTTACATTCTACCACTGATAATCTCTTACTCTCCTTAAAGCTTTAGTCATTCGTTCCTCTCTTGGATCTTTATTTCTATCTGCTTCCACATCTTGATTGCTCATTTTAAGCTTTTCTCTGTCCTTCTCCGTTGTCCAGTTTTTGAAATATCTACTCTTGCCCCTATCTCTCTCCCATAAAAATATTCCTGTTTCCCATGTTTCTTTTTTAATTTCCTTAGAGTACTCTCCCCTTGGCTTATGTTATCAATCCCTATTATTTGGATTATTATCTCCTTTCCCCCCTCTTGTTCCATTTGTTTATCTTCCCCATTTTTTCATTTCCTCTTTCAGTTGGCTCCTCCTCTTCCTGGGCATCTTGAAGAGTCACTGTCTTTTGTACTGTATTTCCCAGCTTTTCATCTATACTCTCAATTCGTTTCATGATTTCCTGACAGTGTCTTGTCAGTATCTCTGTACTTTGAATTGCTGATGCCACCTCTTCCCAAATTCCACTCCATTCTTCTTGATGAGGCATCTTGTTAAGTTTTATTGAATCCCTCTTTTATTCAATATTCCAAAGACCATATGTTCAAACCTACAAACTTTTCTCAAAAAGATCAATATTCTTATTTTCTTTATATGCTAGGCTTAATCTACCTGCTCCTCTGGAGAGGTCATTGTATCTTCCAGCACCTCCTTAGGGCCCTCTATCAACCCAGTCTTATATTATAATCCTCAGGGGTCTTTTCAGTGATATTTTCTTTCATATTATCACATTTAAATTTCCATAGACAAGCAAGATTTTGGTAATATGTTGTTCTTCCTTTTGTCAGCAGGTGGCGCTCTTTAGTTAAATTTCAACATTAGTCCATTTTTCCAATCTTCCACAATATAAAAATAATGTCAATCTTGGGTAAATAATTCCAATGTTTCAAGATGCCTGTCCAGTAAAACGCCTGTCCAGTTTATAAGTCCAATTCTCTGTATTTTTAGCAGATTTTCTGTCTTTTTCCCCTCTAATTGCTCCTTCAAATTTAATATTTTTTCAAAGTGCCAGGTTGCTGCTAGTTAAGTAATTGTGAATCCTTTTCCAAATTATTTTTTGGGTTCCAAATAAGATAAAAAGTTCTCACCCACTTCCAGACACTGTTCACCTACTTCGCTCCAGCACTATTCTTGGATATTTCTCAGCTGTCCCAACTTCATGGCGGCCATCTTAGACTGCCTCTTCTCTTCATCATGGCATAGAGGGAAATAGCCTGGGAGTTCACCAGGAGAGTTGCAATGTCTCCTGTGACCTCACCGAGTGCCCCTCCTTAGCTTTGCCGCCCCTCCAAGATGACTTTGGCTGCTTTCAGACAAGGAGAAGCCAGCACAGTGACGGAGAGCTCAGTTTCTCTGTGTCTGGTATCATCGCGACATCAGCTGGCAGCAGATGATTTTTCATGCTGGTTATACTTTCAGACGAGGAGAAACCAGCACAGAAACGGAGAGCTCCGTTTCTCTGTGTCTGGTATCATCGCGACATCAGCTGGCAGCAGATGATTTTTCATACTGGTTATACTTCTATGCATTTTTAACTTAAAGTAAGTCCCACTAAATTAAGTGAGGCTCAGATAAAAACAGCATAAACTGTTTGTATTGTATTGCATTGGCTGCCTAATATGAGATGCTGCTGCTTCTAAGGTAGATTTGACCAAGAGTATCCAAATGATATTCAGTTCTCACATACCAAATGATAAGGGATATTTGAAGGTCTCAGTCCTCCAGAGTGATCAATCAGTACTACAATCAACATACAGCAGGTTGGAGCCATTGGAAAATAAATTCTGACATCCTTCTTATGACTATACTTACACTTACAATTTATCCCATCTTTTTATATATAACTCAGGGAAGTGAACATACCTAATACTCCTTCCTATTTTCAACACAACAATCTCCCTATGAGGTGGCTAGGCCTAAGAGAGAGTAACTGTACCAAGCCAGTTTTCATGCCTAAGGAAGGCCCAAGAAACCAGTTTCTTGGTTTCTAGGCCAGCACTTTTAGTACCATACCAAACAAAACTTCATCCTAACACCAAAGAAAGAAGTTCAAATTGGAGGGTTGTGGGTTTTTTTGCTCTATATTAGGCTCCTAACAGCTGCTTACCTGTTGTAACTGCAACTTTATTTATACCACTATGTGATCTAAGTATATATCATGGTTAATGTAAAGATTATTCCACAGAATCCACTGATGAGGAGGAATTGTATCTCCCCAGCAACAGGCATCACAAGAGAGAGGAATTAGAATCATTACCAGTAAACATCTCAAAGCAACTTTTTCTCCAGAAGTGGAAATAACTAGAGATAAGGAGCAAAAACAAAGCTAAGACTAAGAAATGGGAGAAGTAGGACTACCCCTGATTGATTAAGCAGCATGTCTCAGGACATTTGAGAAGGCTCAGGTCCATTCCCATTATTTGAGACAGAAAACTATTAATTTATTTCTGCTAAAATTCATTGTCTTGAAATGAACATTTTCTATGAATTTCTATCAGAGATTTTGAATTTTATTTCGCTCTTCTAGAATATTAGCAATTCCTTCCAGTGTTGTATCATGTAAAAATATGAAAAACATTTCCTCTTTTTTTTGTCCAACATAGTGATGACAACATTAAACAGTTCCAGTTCCAGAAAACTTTACATTTCATTGTCATTTGATGAGATGCTGCTACTGAGTAATCTTTCAGCACTTTTCAAGCCAATGGTAGATGCACTGAATAATTTGCCTTTTAACACACTTCACTTAATTAGAATTTTAAGGGTACTTAGTGAAATATTTTGATGCAATCAAGATAGTCATACCTGCAGTGTTCTTACAGTCTACTAAACAAGTTAGATTGTTAATGAGATAATCTTAGGGTGTCTTAGTCTTCACAGAATTTTTCTGGTGTAGGATTTCATGGGCAATGTCAATCAACCAGCTGTTAGGACACTACAAAACTAGACCACTTCCATTCATTCCAAAAGCTGATCTCTGCTATATCTTCACGGTATTTTAATACCCATTTTCCAAGAGATTGTGAAAAATAATTAATATACTCACATCAACAACTAGCAAGCCCCTTCAGTATCTTAAGTTTAAATTCCTGAGTATTTGAATTAATTTAAGGTCAGTAGATTTTCTGTTTTTCTATCAGACATGTAGAAAACAGGGGAAGGGTTGCTTATATCTTCTTTAGAAACACAGTATTGATATCATTCTGGTTGTTTTTACAGATATATAAAAGGTAACCAAAACGTAAATGCAATAAAATCAGTGATATTTACTTTGAAATGCTGTTCTTTCCAAGGCATGCACCTGCTTTGAAGATTGATTATGTTATTTATTGTGCAAGCTTGTTAAATGGAAAGTGATTAGATGTACAAGTACTGCTTAATCCCATCTCTGTTATTCTCTTAGCAACGGTCTAGTGGCACAGTTCTAGAGCCTTGAATTTACTTGTGTAGTAAGGTCACATTTAGCCATCAGCTCTGAAAAACAATATTGAAGGGCAACTTGACTGCATTATAATGATGGTGGAAGCACCTTACAACATTGAACTTCAACAGAATGCACAGACTTCTTTAGAAAGAAAATCAATATATTAGCAGTAGCATTTTTCAGGTCTCCTAATGTAACAAAGTAAACCATGATTTCTACTCATCATGAAAGAGTTTGTCTACCATGAAAGCCAGTCTGGATTTTTACATGCATAAATAGATATTGTGGTCAAGGATTTCTTTTTTTTGCCAGTCCAACCTTCCCAGTTTTTGGGATTGCAGATTAGGCTAAGTCCCGGTTCACCTTCCCTCTGATCTATGTCCTAAGCAAGTTAGTCACTTGTTCTGAGAACTCTGCATTGTGAATCAGTGATTGATGGCTATCCCTATGCATGGCAATGCAAGAAATACAATTCACAATGCAACAGGCCAAGAGCTTGATCAGAACACATTTTTACTGGTTAAATGCTGTAGACAAATGATCTGGTGAATGTATACAAGTATGTCTATGTGTGTGTGTGGGGGGGGGGAGGGAAACAGTGGCAATGAAATCATGTAATGGTTTTTTGTCTAATATATGATTCCTATCTGATTAAACATTTCACTGTATTGTTTTGAGGCTTTATTGTTATGACTGGAGACATAACAATAAAATCTTATTTACTTATTGTGGTCTTATTGGAAAACAGGTCTCACTGGTACAAAAAGATTGTATATAAATATTATCCAATTGCAATAGTTCTGTCATATTTTGTCATAAATATCAGAACATGATTATCTGTATAATATATAAAGACTTGGTCCTTAATGGAACTACATCCACATGAAGGGAACTAAGCATTGTGGTACTCCAAGGTTCTCTTTTAGGCCCGTATTCTACATTAGCTTCATAAATGATATAGAGAAGAGAAGGGAAGAGAAGGGGAATTCATCAAATTTGCAGACAACACTAAGCTGGCAGGAATAGCCACTACCCCAGAAATTAGGCTCAAAATCAAGATGGATCTTGACAGACTTGAACACTGGGCCCTATCTAACAAAATGAAATGAAATTCAAAGTGGAGAAAAGTAAGGTTTTATACTTAGGCAAGAAATTGTTTTTATACAGGTGCAGATTATGTGAAACTTGGTTAAATACCAGTAACTGTGACAGAAATCTTGAAATCCTAGTGGATCATCATTTAAATATGAGCCAAAAATGTGCAGCAGCAACCAAAAAAGCCAGTGCAATCCTAGGCCGCATTAATATAGAGTGACAGAATAAAGATTATATGAGCTATTGGTACTGCTTAGAAAGCCTTAGTAAGGCTACACTTGGAATACTGCATACAGTTTTGGTCACCACAATATATAAAAAAAAGATGTTGACACTCTGGAAAGACTGCAGAGAAGAGTGACAAAGGTGATTAGGGGGCTGGAGACTAAAACATTTAAAGAACAATTGCAGGAATTGGGTATGTCTAGTCTAGAGTAAAGAAGGATTAGGGGAGACTTGAAAGCAATGTTTCAATATTTGAGGGGCTGCCACAAAAAAGATGGGGTCAATCTATTTTTCAAAGCACAGAAAGCAAGTCAACAAAAAATGAATGGAAACTAAACAGGGAGAGAAGCAACCTAGAACTAAGGAGAAATTTTCTAATGGTGAGAACAATTAACCAATGAAATGATTTGCCTTCAGAAGTTGTGGATACTCCATCACTGGATTTTTTAAGAAGAGACTGGACAGCCATTTGTCTCAAATGGTGTAGGGTCTCCTGCTCGAGTAGGGGTTTGGACAGGGGTGGGCTGCTAGGGGTTCGTAGGTGTTCAGGGGGGATCGCCAAACCCCCAAATCCCATTCCTGGCTGGTCCTGCCCACTCTGCCCCCCCCCCCCCCCCCCCCCCCCC
>JANHFL010009685.1:24738-36625 GCA_032468155.1 Oxyrhabdium leporinum | reverse complement strand
ACTCCCTCTCTATTTCTCATGTGTAATTATGTGGCAGCCTGCAGAGGCCTCGAATTCATGGCTTCCAAGGCTGACAGCAACAGCTAGCTGATCTAGGCTCCTGAACATGTAGAAAATTGCATGGATGTGCCTATGTAGTCAGAAATCAAACAAGAATGATGGCTAATGAAGATGTCTTTCATTTTTACTATCCTGGAATAGCTCATAGACTGTCCTATGTTTTCCTGCTAGGAGACTTACTTTTCTCAAAGTTTTCTAGCTTAGGCTAGATAAAACAATACCACAAGTTTTTTTTCTTTTCTTTTTTAATTCCATCACATCCTCATCTGCTTCTATGTGGAAAATAAGTCAATGACAATGTAATAATGAAAGAATAAATGCAGTGAGGGTGGTGGAGGGCAGATTCATAGTGGTAAATGGTCCTTTACATCAACCTGTTCCTTTGCCTTAGAGAAGCTATGCTTGGTTGTAATTGTCAACACTTTCGTTATCTAAAAGTTCATCTTTGCTTCTGTGTGTCTAGCAAAAGTGCAAGTCTATTTAGCACCTGCCAGGCATGCATAAATGGGCTCCTAACAAATAAACACTCAGCCTCATGACTTCGGAAACTTAGCAAGTCAACCGAGATGCTGAAGATAAATAATATAAACAACTGAGGTTGGGTTTGGGTGTTTTTGGAGCAACATGCTTTTAACAAAAATATCAGCCTGCTTCATTAAGTGCGATGGAAACAGACAAGTGATTTCCACTTAAAGTGCAGAAGACTTCTAGTGTTAATGACACTCTGCAGCAGCATATCACAGATGGGGCCCCTTTTGGCATTTTGCAAATTGAAGTTAATCTCATTGTCATAAGGCAAATTTCTTCTAGGTTTGCTGGTTGTCCAGTATAAATGCAATATTCTCCTTGTTTACCTTTTTTTCCCCATTGGGTGCAATCCTTAATACCCTTTCCTTTCTATATTTGAGATGTTTGCTTTTGTTTCATTTGTCCCTCCAGGTAAGAGACAGGGGGTCCACTCCCCCCCCCCCTGAGATCAGAATGCAATCAATATATTTTATTTCTTTTTTCATCATAATTCTCTCCACTTGAAGTCTGTAGTTTATAGCATTCTTCCAGATTGCTTCTGTCTGGAGACAAGATTTCCTGACTTTGATCCCTGGGTTTTTCATCTTTTCAAGCCATATTATTGCTATTCTGATAAAGATTATATATCATGCTATGGTGGTCATATTAAATTTTCATTCGAAACATTTTGTTAATAAGAATGTTTCAAACTATATTATTACTATTACAATAAGTATTATATATTATGCTATGGTGATCAAATGATATTTACATTAGAAATATTGTATCAATAAGAGCTGTTCTTCAAGATGCTTGTTATTAAATCCATATTTTCATAGGAAAGTTCAGATGGACTTCTGAACCCACCAGTGGGACATTTTGCAACCACTGGAAATAAGGGAGGTAGTAAATGATGAATGGAAATGAAGATTTACTTAATAAATCCATTCTATTCCTTTATAAGTTATAATAATTGCTTCCTCTCCAGAGTCAGAAATAAAGTGTGGTGGCAGTAACAGTATGGAAAGAGGTTCGTTCAAGAAGAGGGTCTACTGGCAGTATTTTTCCAAGCTAAGGTTCTCCTTGAAAGACCTTGGGATTTATGTTTCTTATATAACCATCAGTGGTTTAGGTTAACAGATTACATAAA
The DNA here is from genome assembly GCA_032468155.1 of Oxyrhabdium leporinum. Taxonomy (NCBI): domain Eukaryota; kingdom Metazoa; phylum Chordata; class Lepidosauria; order Squamata; family Cyclocoridae; genus Oxyrhabdium; species Oxyrhabdium leporinum. Next base: position 34,908 of record JANHFL010009685.1, on the reverse strand, counting down.
ACAATGAACTCAATGGTAGATGCGTTATTTGGTTTTTATCCTGTCTTTATTTATTTATTCTTCTACCATTTAAGTAAAAAGTTAATTCCTCCTATTTTCCCACAACAACAACTGGAAAGGTACATTGGGCAGAGAGAGAGACTTGGCCAAAGTGACCCAGCTGGCTCTCATACCTCAGGGAGGAACAGAAATTAAATCTTCTGCCTTCTAATCCAGCACTTTTACCACTACACCAAAATGGTGATTGATGATTAATGATATTGATGTTGATGATGAGAGAAACTAGATCATAGTCCAAGAAGATAAACCAAAATCCCAGACTGCATTAGAATTGTCAGTGTTGACTGTAAAGTTCCACAAACTGAGAGCTCTTTGTAAATCACCATTCTCTCCCATTATTATTTGCTACTGCTTGTAATATAAAATAGCTACTTCACAGTGTAAGGATTGCAATTAGACTGTAGTTAAATTACAGTTATGAGCTCATCTGAAAGTGGAATTCATAGAATTAACCTTCTGTTAGGATTCTGCAAAAGTTATATGTACATGTACCAATTCAGGATAATTGCAAGCTAATGTATTAAGTATGACACTACTAAGATAATTATAAGTGATTCTTTCATTTAGTTAACCTTCTAGTTTAATGAATTAGTGGCAATTACAGAGAGGAAACAAAAAAAAATACACAATATAAATAAAATTGCTAATTTCAGCTCCCTTCTCCGGAAATCTACCATACATTTGAGAAAAGTGTTTCTTACATTGCAGTCCATTGAGAAAAACATAGGTGAAACAGATGATATCTAAAAGCAAAAGTGAATAAAATACCAGAAGCAGTGAGTTTAAGTCCCATCTTAGCCATGAAAGCCAGCTGGATGACTTTGAGCTAGTCTCTCTCTCTCTCTCAGCCTAATAATTTCTCAGGGTTGTTGTTACAGGGAAAATAGGAGGAGGAAGGTGTGTTAGATATATTCATTGCCTTGAGTGATGTACAGAAATAATAAACCTGGGAAATAAATTAATAAAAATAATAAAGAAATAAATGTAAAAGTTCGGTACAGACTGTCAAGTCTATTCAGTTCTTTATCAATGCTTTATATATAATAATTAATCTGTCTGTTGGCGTCACCTACTTGCATATGCCAGCAGTGAAATGAAGATGAAGACCTTTTTCCATTATCTCTAAAAGGACAGTTCATGGACCAGGAAATCTAGGCAATGAATGTGGAATGAATCAAGGTACTCTAGGATGGCAATATGACCAATTAATATGAAAAAATCCATAGAATATCAAGTGCAAAAATTGTAATGAATTGATACATGCACATGTATGAAGCAAAAGACAACATTAAACCAATGGAGAATGCATACACTATTTTATGCAAGTTTATTAACACTATGTATAACCATCCAGTATTGGTATTTGCTCTTGCAGAACAGATCCAAGAAATACTACTGAATAAATTTAACTTTTTATGTGGTGGCCTCCTCTACCTGTTAGGTAACAGTATTCAACAACAGAAAATAGGGCTGCTTTTGTGGAAATCATTATTCGAAAGGCCTCCAGCCATTCATACTAGCCATGCCAACTGCTCTAGATGCACTTACTCTGATCCATTTCTTCTGCAGGACTGAACCTACTTGGATTTGCCTCAAATCTCTAATGGATTTATTTGGTTTCCAGAGGAGACTTGAATTTTTCCCTAAAGTTTTTGTTTGATAAGTTTGCAAACAGCAACATTTTGGACCATCAATGAAATCATTCTTTAAATGCCTGTCTATTGCACAATTTTAGCTGGCCCTCAAGACCTTCAGGAAACAAAGCAGCAAAATCAAAACCAAGTCAGTGTCAACTTTTACTAACTTTTACTAATCACATAGATTTTTCTCCATTGTAATCTGCCTCCAACCGGACCCTTGAGGTCTCTCAACTTCTGTCACTTCTGAAACTGATTCTACCCTCCTTCTTGATTATTAACTTCTTCTTTTTCCTTCCACATTTCCCCAGCATGATAGACTTCTCCAAAGAGCTAAGTCTTCAAACATTATCACATTTGACTCTGGTCATTTTTGTTTTATAGGTGAATGTTGTGTTCACTTGTTTGATTCTATATTCATGGTATTCTTAGAAGTCTTCTTCAATACCAAGCTCAAAAGCATCAATATTTCTCACCTGCTTTTTCATGGTCAAACTTATTTCCATAGACTGACACAGGGAATACCACTGTCTACATCATTCTGTTTTTCGTGGATATAAACAATCATGGCATCTGACTATCTTTTTGAAGACCTTCATTGCTACTCTGCTAATGCTGATCTGTAGTGTATTTCTTGATCTCTGGTTCCTGTATTGTGGCAGTTGATCTAATAAGCAGAAACTAGCTACCATTTTAATATCATCACTGTCCTTTCAAAGGGTTGTTTTTTTTTTGCTATACCTGTGGTTTAATCCAACTTTTCTCAGTATATATTTAGTAGATAGTTCAGCGGTGGGCTGCTGGGGATTCGCAGGTGTTCAGGCATAACCTTAGCGAAGATTCTGCAGGGATCGCTGAGCACCCAAATCCCACTCCTGGCTGACCCTGTCCACTCCACTCCACCCCTCCCGCCCCTCCCAGGAGTCTCCATGCAGCCTGCTGTGGATGCAGGTAAGTGCAGGGCACACATGGAGGCTCAGGGAGGGAGAAGAAAGGGATTCCCTAGAGTGTCTGGAGCCCGGGTAAGGCCATTTTCACACTCCCAGAGGCTCCAGGAAAGCCTCTGGATCCCAGGGAGGGCAAAAATTGGGCCTCCCAGAAGTTCGGGGATGCTGGAAAAGGGTCATTTCAAGCATCCCTACAGCATCTGGACCCCAGGGGCTGAGGCCATTTTAACACTCCCAGAGGCTCCAGGAAAGGTCCGTCTGGACTTCAGGGAAGGCAAAAATGCCCTCTTCATGGTTCAGGAGGCCGGCTAGGCCATGCCCACCATGCCCACACCCACCCAGCAACTGGTCAGTGAACCCGTTGCTGAGGTTTTTGAAGCCCACCCCTGGATAGGTTGAATAAATATACAGCTTTATCTGTATAAAAGCCGTGACAGCGCAGTGGTTAGAATGCAGCAGGCTAAGTCACTGCTCATTCCAGGAGTTCGATTCTGAGCGGCTCAAGGTTGACTCAGCCTTCTATCCTTCTGAGGTCAGTAAAATGAGGATGCAGCTTGTTGAGGGCAGTATACTGTAAACCGCTTAGAGGGGGCTGTAAAGAACTATGAAGTGGTATATAAGTCTAAGTGCTATTACTATAGCTATTATCTCACTCTTTTGCTATAGAGGCTAGACCAGGTATTTGTTACCCAGGAGCCATTGTGCATGTTCCATCTAGACTCTGGCTAACATATGTAGAGGTTTCTCATGATGACAACCAGATGTTCCAAATACAGTGCAACACTGACAATGTGTCAATCATATCACAGTTTGATATGATTAACACAATTGAAGCCCTTTACATAATCAATATATATTGACTTCTTTTTGATATCCTTTGGCTTTCACAATTATCCAGAGTGCCTTAGTAATAATATAAATTAGATTAATAATAGTAATAATAATAATAATAGTAATAATAATAATAATAATAATAATAATAATAATAATAATAGTAATAATAATAATAGTAATAATAGTAATAATAGTAATAATAATAATGTCTTGTGTTAATTGGCTTTTTCTAAAACCAACTTGAACATCTGGCATCTCCTTTTCCAGATAATGAATATTCAATAGTGAGATGTTACAGTATGTGTTATAATGAGTTAAATGTATGCTGTTTCTTCAGCATTGCATTTTTTTTCAAGATTGAAAAGCATATCCTTTATTAAAGGTGAGCTGATCTAGGTCAGTTCATACATTTATCAAGTCAAACATCTTTGATTGCTATGGTGATCAAGTAGGAATGGTTGCCACCATTTCACAAAACAACATATTACAGGGAATTTTTACATATGCAAAATGCATCTGTAAATTCCTTCCGTCTTGAGGATTATAATGTCAGTGAATGCATCGTGTATCTACATTGCAGGTTCTCAAGATATCTGTATAGTTAAAAAAAGGAATTTGATACAATTTGTGTGATCTGGAATGTATACCAAACATCTAATTCTTAGTCACCTTATCAGTGAGATGGGCAGCATATAAATTTAATAAATAAATAAAAATAATTCTCATCTCAGCATTCCTGGGATCTTCACCCCCACTAAGTGGCCCTTTCCATGAGATTTCTATTCAAATATATGCAATTATTAATTGTGAAGGCCAAAATGTATAATACCAGGACATGGATCAAGCTTTGGAGATTGGAAATTTTAATCCCAGTGAAGAGTAGTAGCCAGAGAGGACTGTACAAATGTAAGTGGATGATTGTATTAGAACAGGACCATCAATAAATAGTATGGACGCTAGCAGGAGAAATATAATATAATGTTGTTTTCTCTTCTTTTTTCAGTTCAGAATAAATCCCAAGGTCTTCCCGTTCTCTAGCTTCTCTTTCCTCCCAATCACCTTTTTACAAGTAGCTCCTCTTGCTATATGAAGGGCATAAAATACCAACAGATACATCTTCATGCAGTATGTAGTTTGATCTTTCTTTCTAAAGCATAAATCTTCATAATAGCCACATATTTTAAATAACTTAGTATTCCTAACTATAATTCCATCAACTTGTATGTTGGTGAAAAATATCTATGTGAGTGTATGCTTTTGAATGACATTTTCCAAATGATTTGGACATGTCATTTTTAATTTGTTTAACAAGATGATGGTGATAAATTACCAAAAATGTGATTAGGTTTTTTATAGAATTACTACCTAAGATTTACAGCTCTCAGTGTTTTTAAAAGCCCCATAAAGTGTAATCTGTATACAAGAGAGTAGGCTTTGTATAAAGAATTTTATAAAAAATTAAATAAACTTGTCATTATTAAAAAATACCGTTATTAGGTTAAGAATTTTTGTTTTGAATAATGGAGTAATATCCTTGGAGGATGTCTAGGTTTCTTTAGTATAATGGGTTCTGATGCAAAAAGAATACTATTGAAAGTCCAGTAAAGTTTTGTGGACTTCACTGGCTTTGAAAGATCCAATCCAAATTCGAATATATTTTAAATAGATGGCTTAATTTGGAGAATTTAGAACTTATGTTTTTGTTATAGACTACTTGCCAATTATATATTAGTCAATGCAAATCATGTCTTTTGTAAAAGAATATACATAAATTGAAGCTATACAGTATATGCCTAAATCAGGAAGACCATAGCAACATGGCTACTTAATGGCAGAAAAGAGGAAAACACTATTAAATGCTAATTTGCTATGTAAATAACTGAACAATGTATGCCAGGCTGACTACCCTTTAGAACTTTCTGTTTTCTCTGTACCTTTCATCTTAGAGGTGGCATCTGTATTTCTCCTTTCTAGTACTTGAAAGGAAAAAAAAACACTCCTCTATTACCATTTCCTCTTCTAGTGTCCACCAGAGAGTTCGTCTACTGATCCATTTTACCTATGAAAAGCTGCAAAAGAGGTTAAGGTATCCTTGAACATGGCTAATAGCTCTGAGGTTAAAGATTAGGAGGCAAAGGACTTCATGGGTAGGGCTAAATCTTAGTCTTAAGTCTCAAAAAGCTAGTGTGTTTAGAAAGAATACTAATAGTCACTATAGAAACTAAAAATATTCCAAATATTAGTAGAAATAAAATTAGCAAGATTACCAAATTAGTACTCTCGTACCCAGATCACTGTAGAAAATTATAACCTTTATTTTCCATAAAATTTTAGATAGTGAACCATTGAGATCATAATCAAAACAATTCTGAGTTGTTTGAGTTACAATTTATTACAGCTAAGGGGAGCACTCAGAGAAAGAAGGTCAAGGCAATCATTACCTAATGCAACAATATGTCTTTGATGATTGCCACTTATTATTATTATTAGTACTACTTACAAAGAAAAGATAATTCAGTGTGTCATTCCAATGCAGCCTTACCCCTTACACCTTCAAGCTGTTCTTAAAATCAGTATGTCATTTTGATGCATTATCTCAACCACCATATTGTTTCTTTAGAGGAGAGATCACCTGGTGTCATACTCTCCATATCTATTCTGCTGCTATTATGTATATTATTACCTATATTAAAGAGCTAAAGCTGAACTAGGTGAAGTCACTCCCTTTGGATTGTATATGTTTATTTCCACGTGTTGCTTCTGGCATCTCTTAAAAATTCAGTGCCTTTGATATAGCTATGTAACTATATAGATAAATGTAAATTCTTGTTCACATTTTTCTGTGCCTTGCTTTTACTTGCCATTTGTTCCATTTTTCCAGTTAACTTTTTTTTTTTATCTTTGCTGATGTTTAATCAATAAATGCCAAGCTATATTTTACTAGCCTAGAAGTAGAGACTGACTGGGAGTGTGCTAGGTGCAAAGTAAACTAAAAGTTACCCACAATAATTTTCCATCAGCCTCTCAAAGTAATCGGATGCAAGCTTACCTGAAGACAGGAAAGGAACTGAAACTTACCCTTTATTTCCTATTCAGAAGATATCCATCACATGATGGTAATTACTATTTCTAAACATTTCCAATCTAAGAGTGTGCATGCTTTTGAAAGAACTATTTTTATTGTTTGGAAAAATACTGTATTTAGTGGCACATTTTCCAAATATACAAAAAATACAGTATATGCTAGGTCCCCAAATTTTCCTTTCATAAAGCCCTTGTGATCCTTATCTGGATTCATTGCAAGATTTATCTGAGAAAATTCAACAACAACAGCAACAACAATAATATGCCGTGAATTCAGAAGCCTCCAGTAGGTCATTAATGATTATTTATGCAATATGCTTGCTAGCCAAGCACTTCATTGGTAAGGTATATCATAAATGGTTAGCAATAAATCTCAATGAATATTTCATGACTCTCTCTGGAAATTAAAGTTTAAATGACATCTCCCATGTATAGGCTATAAAAACAGAATTCAAAGACTAAGTAATATGAAATTGCATGATGTCATTCAAAATTCCCAGTAGATTCAATAAGGCTTGGAGTTTAGAATACCTTTCATAAACAGTCAGACGTAGATCTCCACTCTTGTTATTATTCTCTAGCTCTCCATCTATGAGCGCTGCTAATCCATTTCTGAGGATCAGGTTTTTTCAGTTCCAAGTAAAAGCAATAAGGTCTGTGAGTTTTCTAAACAATCACAGTAAATCATCTCAATTCAACTAAGTTAGTCTGTGTATTCTAGACTCTGTCAAAAGAGCTAAACTACAGTGTCACCTGGGGGTGATTGGCAATATATTGTTAATTTGGCTCTACAGCTGCACACAGTTAGAAAGTTGCCAGACCTAATGCAAGGACTCTAGGACATATGCAAGGACATATTAAGAATTCTATCATTCCATTCAACTAAATGAATCTCCAAACTTTATCTGGAGCTTGTTTTTGTTTGTTACAAATCAGTCATGAAAGCAGCCTGTCCAGGGGTCTACGCTACAGGAATGTGTACTTCGATTAGTATACAATACAATGGAGCTGATCAGGGTCAGATATAAATAGAGCAGAATTCAGGGTGATTGTTCTTGGGTAAAATGAACTCATACTCTCAAAAATGGACAATATTCCTATGAAATTTTACTTAAATGAGTAAGATAACTGAGCATGTAAGTTCAGGCTCACTCAATAATGGTCTTGATAACTTGAATGAAAGGCCAAGTATCTAGCAGGAAATTACAATTTAGTAACAATTAGGCTCAGCAGAAAGTCACTTTTAGAATCAAAATGACTCTCACTGCAACAGATTCAGGTGTTGAGTTTGGTCATTAATTTCTGGATTTGCTTGCCATTCTGATAAAATCTCATGGCTCCTTACTTGAGACACATGACTCCTGTTACTGAAGCTATAAAACAAAACAGAGTGCACCAGGTGTTTTCTTGAATGTCCAGGAGTGTGTTAAAATTGTTTGTAATGGATTATGCTACTAAAAAGAAATGAAACCCTAATCCAGTTAGTATTGGATGTATGCTGTTTAGTGAAAGTTTCTAGAGTCAAGGATTGGAGGGCAGCCCTTAGCTGACTTTATGTTATCTGGCATGCTAAGTAGAAACAAGTTCCATTAATAGTTGGATGTGGGCATGTTGATAAATCTAGAGTGCACTACTAGCCTAGACTGAAGAGTAACACATGGTTATGTATCTTGGAGGCACAGAGAGAAATACTACACAATGAATTTCCCTTACTTTTTCATGCATTATTACAATCTAGGGTGAGCACAAGGAATCTCTTTTGAAATCAGGTAGGGCCCAATGTTGTTTTTGTTTTAACCTTGAAGTGGCCTAGGAATGTACAGATCTGTAATGTCAGGTGATAAATGATCTAACAATGGCAATGGTATCATTGCTGATTTTCACCAGAAACAATTTTATTTCTCCATGCAGGCAGCAAATATTAAAGTTTATACCCCCCACACAAACACATATACATGTCTTCCTAACTAATCCTGATGCTGCTCTGGAATGCTCTTGCCACAGTACCAGGTAGTGCATGGTCAGCTGGCATTACAAGGACATCTTTAAAGAGGCTGCCCTGAGTTCTCATTTCTTTGTGGGGAAAACTGCATTATACAGTACTAAATCAATGCTAATATTCCCTTTAATAATTGATTGCACAACTAGTTCTCCAAAAGCAGAAAAGCATCTCTGATCCATAACACTGCTCTAAATCTAATTTCCTGCTAATAGATTATTCAGGATTCTGGTTTGTGTCTCTTAAAATTAATTCACAAGATAAATCAATGTTTTTTTTTCTTTTTATAAGAAAAATGAATGATTGAACGATCTGTGGTTTGTTAGCAGACATAATTTTTGAATGCATATTTTTTTTCTTCCAGGTTCTTCAGATGAGAATTTGCCATATAAAGGTATCCTATCCATATTTTGGTCATTGTCTGGAGATTCATTTCTACATATACAGTATGTACTATTCCAAAATAATTTTTCTAGCACTGATATCAACCCCCACAAAATTCTGTTGGTTTTTATTCCATGGTAGCAATCAGAGAGATTTATACCAGTTTTGAACCGAACCAGGATGAAATTTTCCTAGCTTCTTTGCAAAACAACTTAGTAATTAGATAAACTGCACAATACACTTGGGTGTTTTACAAGACTTGGCTATTAGCCCAATCTGGTAGTCCTTTTATACAATATAACTCTTGATCAGATTTTTTTTGAACTATAAGAGTTCTTACAATTTGGCTTTACAACATGTTAGTGGGGATGCAGATATTTTTTTAGTATAGTGAAAGGTGATGTAATTATGGGCTATATTTTCAGTGGTTTGGGAAAGAGAGCATGTAGGTGAACAGCAGTAGCTATGTTTAAAAAGTGTTGACAAAATGGTTGGTAAATAGGCAGAGAACCTGCCTATATCTAGCTAGGACTCAAATTTACTAGGTGGGGAAGACAGAAGCCAAAAGAGTAATAAGGTCATATTTTAATATAGCTGAGAATCTCAAATTGGGGAAAAATGCAAACAGGTTGCATCAGATACAGTGAATCATTTAATATCTTTTTTGCAAAACTAAACTCTCATAGTAAAGCTAGTTTGAATAATATCACAGATGTCTTGATTAAATTATATCTCTGTGTTTACCATCTGACATGGTTAAACAAAGGCTAGCAAAAGAAATTAAGCAGATTTTACACGGCCTGTAAATATATTTTATTATAAAATTCACTGGGTGACTATTTCTTATAGTTAATTTCTGTTACATTCTGAGATATGGTTTGCTTCAGAAACATAGACAATTCAGATTCAGTTGTTGACATTAATAAAATGATTATTGTTCTTCATGATACATTTTATGAATGTTTTGAATTCACCCAGTATGTCTCACATGAAATATTATTTATTCATTTTGTCACAAATGTTAACAATTATCCATATGGTTTGAGCAGGGGTGGGATTCAAAAATTTCAGCAATAGGTTCACTGCCCAGTTGCTGGGTGGGCGTGGCCATGGTGGGCATGGCCTAGCTGGTGCGGGGATGTTTTTGCACTTCCCTGCCTCCGGAGGTTTTCCTTGAGCCTCCGGGAGGGCGAAAACAGCCTCCCCGGGATCCAGAGGCTCTCTG
>JANHFL010009685.1:5392-16298 GCA_032468155.1 Oxyrhabdium leporinum | reverse complement strand
ACAGACAGACAGACAGACAGACAGACAGACAGACAGACAGACAGACAGACAGACAGACAGACAGACAGAGACAGAGAGAGACAGAGAGTGATACACAGAGAGAGGGAGAGAGAGAGAGGAGAAGATAGGAAGAGGGACACAGAGAGAGAGAGACAGAGACAGACAGGGAGATAGAGAGATACAGAAAGCGGGAGGGGGGAGAAAGGGGGAGAGAAATACAGAGAGAGAGGGGGGAGTGGGTAAGATGGGGAAAGGGGAGGGGAGAGAGAGAGATACCAACATAGAGGTGCAGAGAGATAAAGAGAGAGATACACAGAGGGGAGAGAGAGAGAGAGAGAGAGAGACATAGAGTGAGAGAGAAGGGTTTTGTGGCTGGGTCGGCATGGCTAAGGGGTCATGACTGGGTGGGAATGAGTGACATCGAGTTGACCATACCCACCCAGGTTTTGTGGCTGGTGGGGTGTTTTTGTTTTTTTTTTTTGGGGGGGGGAATGGGTCCAAATGCCTCTTTGAGTATTTGAGGTTGCAGACTCCTGAGCTAGAGCCTGGATGGGCAGTATGAGAACCACGGTGATGCAGTGGTTAGAATGCAGTACTGCAGGTTACTTTTGCTGACTTCCAGCTGCCTGCAATTTGGCAATTCAAATCTCACCAGGCTCAAGGTTGACTGAGGCTTCCATCCTTCTGAGGTCAGTAAAATGAGGACCCAGATTGTTGGGACAATATGCTGACTCTGTAAACTGCTTAGAGAGGGCTGTAAAGCATCATGAAGTCTAAGCACTATAAGTCTAAGTGCTATTGCTATTACTTGACAACATGTTATTTGAGAGCAAATATAAGCTGTAGTTTGATCCAGGTTGACAACTTTTGACTACCTAATGTCTGGATTTGGTCTTTTTTTCACCTAAATATACAAAGATGGTAGGTAGAAGTCATTATATAAGGACTAACATTATTTGCTGTTCTTCTAGACTGCTGCTGCTTATTACCTATTGCTATCTTATAATTTATTGTTTGGTCAGTTTATAACCAAATTATAGTGTATTCAACAAACACAATGAGAAGATTCTTACCATTGCATAAAACTAGCAGAATGGAAAGTTATATATATGATGGTTAATGTTTTTGCAGACTCTATTGTTATTTTCAGACCTGCTCCTAACAAATATTTTAATTATTATATTTGGCAGCCACAGTATGTCTCTAGGTAAGTTATATTTAACAAGGCAATTTAATAAGATGAAGGCATACAGAGTGAATTGAAGGATGATTTTTTTTTTAGCTGTGCTGATCTGAATCCATTATTGGCTGATCATCTAAAAATATTTATGAATTCAGAGATAATTAGATTTGGTTAGTAACATTTTTAAAAAACTCAAACCATTAGTTAATTTACATGGAAGGAGGTCCATTCCATCTTCTACATAGCATTTTCTCTTCAAATTCTTGCCAGGCTGTATAGGATTGAGAATACAATCCAGAGATGATGTTTATTTCCTACTTGCATTCGTACATTATTGTTTCTGAAGAGAAAATAATTTTGTTTTGTTTTGTTTTTAATAGCCCTTGGAAAATGAGGCAAGATTCTGTCACATTTTGATTTATAGAGTGCCTTTTGACTAAGTAATCAAAAAGAACGAGAGATGTGTATCATGGGATAACAAGATTTATGAAACATGAAATCCATATGCCCCTGTTTTGTGGATGGTGTCAGAATGAGAACTCAGGTGAGAAAAGAGACAGAAGGGCTGGAGGTAGGAAATAAAGCTGGGACATGATTTACAACAACTCAGGACCGAATACAGATGTATGAATGCACAACTCTTTCGCTCGTAATATTTGAGGCCGATGTGAAAGCCTTCTGGGAAAAACAGTAATTACCAGCTGGGATTCTGACATTCAGCTGAGCTCTAGTGACATGCGCTAGGGACAGATGTAATGTTCAAAACAATTAAATATTAAAGGGGAATGAAGGACGGAGGAGGAGGAGAAGCCTGGAGCTATTTTCTTTTACCCAACGGTTTTAATAAAAAAGGTAGATATTTAAAATGGAGAAGTCCCACAGGGTCCCATTGCTATATAAGAAGTTTGGAGGGAAAGGAATCAGTGCTGCAAAATGCAGTCTGACATGTTTGTTTCTAGCTTTCATACTCTGAATTTCAATTGTTATTTTTTTATGCTGGTGTGGGAAATTTTTGTTGCTTTTGGATGCAACATTTCTGTCACCTCAGTGAAAACATGTTCCATTATAAAATGATGTATAGTAAACAAGCCTACTGAAGTGTTAACAATGCTAAAGCTACATAGTACCCTACTACAGATAGGACCCTTCTATTTTGAGTATGAGGAAGCTTCCCTTTTCAATTGCAGTTTCCATCTGGGTTCTAAACCAGGAATGATGTCCTGGCTGGATGTCATACAACATATGGAACAGATAATACTGGCTTAGAAAAGTAAAGATGAAGCTAAAAAGCTGTGGTATGAAAAAGAAGATTTCTTCACTTTTACTCCAGAGGGGAGGATTACTATCGATGTGTGATAGCAGCTAGGAAATAGATTTGATATAAACAATAGGAGAGACATGTATGTCTACAGCTACTTACCCTGGTACTCTGATGGAACCTTTTCAGCCATGATTTTCTATAGAAGTATGGAATATCCCTGAGCCTAATTAATGATCTGTGCTTGATAATGCAACTATAGTCAGAGTCCTCCATTGAGAAAAACAGTATTTTAACTATCTTTCAAATGAGATGACATTTAGTCTCCTGCACAATGGGCGAGATGGGGTGGGGATTCTTTTCTTTCCAGATCAAAAAAAAATGATATACTTGGCCTTGTGAATAAATTGAAAAAACTTAGATTTCCTCGATTCCATGTGAGTTGAGTGATAGGTGAGGATTTCCATTGAGTTGACAGTGTCGCATAGACCAAATTTATGAACCCTAGAACTGACCTCCTTGATTTCTAAATCATCTTTTTGATCTATTTATCCTTGCCATTAAAGAGAAACTTTCTTTGGAACAGATAAGTTATCTTGGGTGATTTTCTTTATTTCTGGAGCTACATTTAATTTGCAATGTTGGAAATTTCTACTGTATTTGCTTGACTTACAAAAGGTTGGCATTGAAAGGGATTAAACATATTCAAATATAAATTATTATTTTTAACATAAATAACAGAACAACAGAGTTGGAAGGGACCTGGAGATCTTCTAGTCCAAAACCCCCGCTCAAGCAGAAAACCCTATACCATTTCAGGTGAATGGCTGTCTAATCTCTTCTTAAGAACCACCATTGATGGAGCACCTACAACTTCTGAAGGCAAGCTGTTCCACTGATTTTTTTCCCAGTTTATTTTTGAAGCATTGAAAATTTAAAACATACTTTTTAATGAATCTGAAGCATCAGACTATAGTTGCTTGGTTTTTAATCTATCTTTTGACTAATTTGTTGAATTTATAAAAAAAAAGGATTTCCTTTTTTTGAAGGAAAGGTTCTATTATGTTTTATTTTATCAGCAGGGTGTGCTATAGACCACAGCTGCATATAAAGGTACCGAAGGCTCTGATGATGAACAGATTCCACTGAAACTTTTGAAAGCAGTGTTTAATGAATTAGGTACCAAGTTGATTTAATCTTTAGAAGCCAAGTTTGAGATTTTTTAAAAAAGGGTGGTATTGTTACCAAAGGAAGAACATGATTTAACTTCTACCATAAATTATAGACCAATATCTTTATCAAACAATGATTATAAAATGTTTTTATCAATTTTGGCTGATAGGATTTACAGGAAATTATTCATGAAGATCAGTGTAGATATTTACCTAAAAGATAATTAAAAGATAACGTGAGGACTGTATTGGATGGAATAAAATATTTACAACAACAGAATGAAGAAGAAGTGGTCCTAATCTTCTTAAAATGCCAAGAAAGCTTTTGACAATTTGAACTGGCAATTTCTGTTTAAAATTTTAGAATACGTAGACTTTGATGGGAAGCAGGTCAATATAGATATTTCAAAAGACCTGAATTATGGCTAGGGTGATGTGAGTAAACCATGTGATAGCCAGAAGAGGACAAGTCACAGTTATCCTTTGTTTCCTTTGTTGTTTGTTTTGACACTTGAAGTGTTGAATAGAGAGATTAGACAAGATGAGAAGGCAATGAGACATTCAAATTGAGAGCTTTTGCTAAGGATTTGATTTTGATATTATAAGACTCTCTGAAATGATCGAGTTTTTGATGAAAACAATTTAAAGATTTTGTGACATGTCTAAGATTAATTTTAAAAAGATGTCATTAGAAACATGACTATACAAGATCTAGACAATCTAGTTTTAAACTTGAATAAAAGATTAAATATTTGGTTGTTACATTGACATATGAATTGTGTGTTTCAAAATAACTATTGTAGATTATGGAGTGAAGTTAAAAAAGATATGTTGAAATTGGAAAAAATGCAAATGTTATTGTTGCATTCATCTTACTCTATAATGTTTTATCTTTTACCTGCATTTTACCTATAAAATTATATTTATTCTGGGGAATATCTTTATTGATGACTTTCAATTTAATAATGACAAGATATCTCCAAATTTATTTGGCAAGGCAAGAAACTGAAAATAAGATACAAACTGTTCCAGAAAGAGGGGGCTTAGTACTACCAGATGAAATTGTATTTAGCAGCTTTTTGTTTAGTATGGATAAAAAAGTAGGTGACTTTAAGAAATAGATAGTTATTGGAATTATAAGGATGCAATTTAAGGTTTGGCTGGCATGGCTATTTGTAGTACAATACAGTAAAAGTTAATGTAGATTTTTAAAATCATTTTGTTTTATTAGCCATATTGAGAATTTGGAGTAGGTGTAAGGGAAAATTGTCTCCTAAAATTCCTTTATGATTGCCATCCCAAGAAGCGTTCACAGAAGGGGAACTACATATAAATAAAAATGATTTACTTATGCTGTTATGTTGAATTTTTATCAAGGAAAATTTAAGTTAAAAACAAGGTGGAAAAAAAACCCTAGATTTGAAAGGCTTTACATGCCTTTCCTTATATTTAATTAACAGAAAGACTTAAGTTTGATAAGAAAAATATGAATTTGAAAAGATTGAATTTGATGTGGAGTTTGATGTGTACTAATGATGATTATATTATTGCTAAGATGTACAAACTTTTATTGGAAATGGAAACAGAGGATGAACAAATAAGAGTGTTTGATGAAATGGGCAAAATTTTTGCATATAATATACAGTAAGACCAAGGTGAGAATATGTGGAAAAAAGAGTTGAAATTGCATAAAATTTTATTATATGCAAGGAGAATGCATACCAGAATCTTGCTCTTAAACAAGTCAATGAATAATGTACAAATATGAAAAAGACACTCTATTGTACATTTATTGATTTATGATAAAGCATATGATAAATTGCCTATTACTATGAAATATTAAAGTTGCATTGGTTCAGGATGCGAATGTTGTGTAAGTTTATATGCAGACGGTGTTGAGAATCTGAATGCTAGAGAGCCAGTTTGGGGTACAGGTATTCCTCACTTAATGACCCTAACTGGGACTGGAATTTCCACCACGAAGGAAATGTTTGTTAGGCAAAACATCAAGTAGTCATACTGCTTAGCTATGGAAGTTCTAATAATGGACACATGGCAAGCATGGCAACATGGCAGAAGGAAGCTTGTTTGCTGAAGGAAGCTTGCCTGACCTGGCCAAGGAGGACACAGGACAGTGGTGCAGACAGCAGCTCCCCAGGTGAAGAAGGTGACTATTGGTGCTGTACAGAGTACTGAATGTTTTACAAATTTAAACTCAAATACACACACACACACACACACACACACACACACACACACACAGTGCATATTAAAGAAATATCTTCTTTGTGTTAGAAAATATATTAGTGCATTATATTAGGGAAAATAATAAAAGCACAGCCATTAGGTAACATAGAAACCAAAGTCTCTATTATATCGATAATGCCTATGATTATGCATGCAAATTTACATGTATATTTTTGAGGGGGGGTGTCAGTTTACAAACTAAGCAGAAATAAAATGAAATTAACATGTTGGAGAAAACTGAGAAATTGCTTGGACAGATTTGACATTGAGTTCAATATTCTTTTTGAACTGTGTCCAACTAGGGAATTGTTCGAACATGGGAATTCACTGATATAATGATTTTTTGCTATGACTAGCA
Organism: Oxyrhabdium leporinum; assembly: GCA_032468155.1. Taxonomy (NCBI): domain Eukaryota; kingdom Metazoa; phylum Chordata; class Lepidosauria; order Squamata; family Cyclocoridae; genus Oxyrhabdium; species Oxyrhabdium leporinum. The sequence goes on along the minus strand of JANHFL010009685.1, from coordinate 10,080 downwards.
GAAGAACAAAGTCAAGGGAATATATATATGTGTGGCTTAGTTGGACTCCTGCACCATGGCAGGGGAGCATTTTCACCTTCCCCAGGCTCTGCAGGCTTTCTTCTAGCCTCCAGGAGGGTGAAAACAGCCTCTCCAGGCTCCAGAAGCCCTCTGGAGGCTGGAAATGGGCCTGTTTCTGGCCTTCTGGAGCTTCCAGGTGGCCCTTTTTTCACCCTCCCCAAGCCTCCGGGCGGGCCCTGCACTTACCTGGGATCCAAAATGGGCCGCGTGATGACTCCTGGGAGGGGTGGGGCATGTTGGGCAGGGCCAGCCAAGGGCGAGATTTACCAGTTTGCCGAACTGGTTATAAAATTAGCTATGGGTTCGCCTGAACCCATGAGAACCTGTAACAGCTCATCCCTGGGAGGGTCCCTTCTGAGACACTTTCTCCATCTTTCTTCATTTAGACTCAAATTTTGTTTATCAGACAATTGACTAGGACATGGCTCTTCCTCCTGTCTCTCAAGGTCATTCCCACGTACTGTTATATTAAGCATCACATTTGGATTTATTTGAATGAGCATAGCAAAGAACTATTTTCAGGACTCTTTTCTTAGAGCAGCACTCAAAACAAAAAGAGCAGTTTGCTGCAGTACTTTGTGAGATGTCTTCCACACTGAGATGGGATTAGTGCTAATATTATCATATTTTTGCTTAAAACCTACTTGCTAAGCATCTTAAACTGGATGTGCAGTTTTAATATTTCTTACATTTTAACACTCTTGGTAACACTGTTGTATTCAGAAAGTCAAAAGCAAATACTAACAACCAGTATGATTGCCAATTTATTTTGTTTAAAATTAAAAATCTACTTCAGGCTCATGTCTTAATACCCCCTAGGTGCTGGAACTTCAGACCTACTTAATACCTTGTATCGCTGTGGGACACAAGCACACACCAACACAAATCCTGACAAAAATGCCTGATATAAATGTTGCTGAGCTATCCTGATCCTCACTTGCCTAGAGGCTGCAGTTGACAATAATCGGCTGGATGTTACGCATTCATGTCTACAGTCTATAATCTGCCACTGAAAGTGTTGAAAGTCTTTGGGATCCGTGTTATATCACAGAAGGCCATAATGACTGTGTCAGAGAATCTGGTTCCTCAAGTGTCATTTCTAATAATTTTGACTCTATTACTGCTGGCTTAAGATCCAGAGAAAAATGCAGTTGCCTTTGAGCAATCAGGGCTGTGAATCACAAGGATTACCCTATCTGGGATGCCTATAATGTTCTTATGGTTTCAAACATTTTAGCCAGAAAGGCTTTGAGACATGCCCTTCCAAAACTAAAACGTTACTTTTGTGACCTTTAATTGAGAGAAACGGTACATTGTAGGATGACAATTTTGAATAAAAGGACTTCAGAGGACCTAACTTATGAAATGTTTCTAAAATTTAGGACACATGACTCCCAAAGGAGTGAAATTTGGGAAATGTGTGGCTGTTTGACTACTACTGGGTGCTACTGGGTGGCACAGGATCACGTGATCTTCATTTTCAACTACTGTGATGGTTTCCCAAGTAGTCTCACAATCCCTTGCTCCATCTGCCATCCAGCAGCAGCCATTTATCTGTCTCCTAGAAAATGAAAGGGAGGGAGGGATGATGGAAGGAAGAAACCCATGCCAGTTCTTCTTGCCCATGCCACCTGCCTGCACACTCCCCATGCACCTTCTCTAGCTCAACCATAGCATAGTATATAAAAGCTGTATTCACATGATGAGACAAAAAAGCATGAGCAGTACTGGAGCAATTGGAGAAAGGATCTTTGTTTTCATAATTTGTAATGCTTGGATCAAAGTCTGCTGTATATTTAGCATAACTTAAATCAAGGGTGTCAAACTTATGGCCCGCGGGCTGGATGCGTCATGTGCTGGCCCCTCCCACGCCTGGTTTAGCAAAAGGGAAAAAAGTCCCGATACATCATGTGACGACGCCGTGATGCCGTGAACTTGACACCCCTGGCTTAAATGATTAGAGTGAAAGAACCAGAGAAGTAGCTCATTTGAGAAACTAGAGAAAACAGATATTTGGGCATACTAAAGATGTTTGTGATCTTTAATCATTGTGATCTTTAATTATTTGTGATCTCAGATTTTGTGGATCATAATGGACCATTAGCTGCAAGAGTATTGCCTAAACATACAGCTTTGAGAAAAAGAATAGTAGGTTTGGGGAGTAAATTGATAAATTGGGAGGCATGAGATAAGACGTGTTACTTATAATGGCCATAAATACAGATGGCCCGGGTATTGTGGCAGCTATGGCTTAGTGCATATATATATATTCTATAAGGAACAATGATATTGGTTTAATTCATAAAATTGTGTTAAATCTTCCAATAAGTAATCATTGAATTATTACAATTTGAGATAATAGCCAATGAATAGCCATGCTTTTCCAACTTCCACAATGCCATTGGGAAGGTACTACAGAAATACTTTCACCTCTAAGAGCAAGCTATTCTGTAGGAAACCCTCCCCCCACCCCAAAAATGCAAAATTTCTTGGTAAGTAGGTACTCTCAACTTATTATTTCTGGTACTAAGTAAATAAATATATAACATCTTCCAACAAAATGGATAACTGCACAACTTCATCAAAAAGTTCCATGACCACTCAATCCACTATAGCACAACTAATACATTGAAGTGAATATTTGCAGCTAAGTGTTGAACTGTGGAGCCCTTGCTGCCTTCTGATCTTGGCTGCTTTCTTCCAGACATGTCATTATCAAAATATATAACATCAATGCTAGAACCAAGTGGGATTTGCTCTCAACCATAATTTCAACCGAGATACAGTGAGCATCTTAGATCACACTAAATGCAAACACCTAAGTCTACATCTTTTCTAGCACTCAATACCTTGGTAAGCAGGAATTAACACCAGGTTAACAATAAAGAAGAAAACAAAATTTAACCAGGGAGAAAATTACACCCTACCAACACTGGTTGGGCACACAAATGTATATAAACAGGAAGCAAACTCCAACATTCCTTTGCATTGATGATGTTACCTAGTTGAGTAATGAAATGTCTGCAAGCAAACAACCAAACTCCAAGAACACTATGGGTTTCACAGATCAACCTTGAACTACATATATTATCTTCTGTTGTAAATAGACTAAATGACCATTATGAATTACTGATTAACTTTGTCTAAAGCACAAATATATAGGATGATCAAAAATCACAGGGTTCAAGGCAATGAAATCATGAGGTAAGCAAAGACAGCTTATAAAGCAGCATGACTTTGAAAGCCTGTATCTTGGGAAATGTATATAACACAGAATAGAATCATGGAAAGGTTTTTTTTTAAAAAAAGGCTTCTTGGGGAATTTTCTTAGCACGATACATAAGGAAAATTACACGCTGCAAAGGAGAACACAAGTCTCAAGCATAACCTTATTTTGAACAATGCCTCTGGGCCTCCCAAAGAACCCACAAGAATACTTATAATGTAATGAATGACAAGAGACAAGTGCTTTGTGTGCTAAGTAGTATGTGATTGGCTTCACCTACCCTGGTGACTATTTTGTAAAAATGCCCATCACTTTCTCTAAGAATATCAATTGTGCCTATAGTAACGTGAAAAAGGGAGAAAATTCAATAAAGGAATAAGGTTTTTTTCTCTCTTAAACAATTGAAGTGATACGACTGTATATCTCTAATAAGCAATACATATGGGAAAGCAGATGTTGATTGTAGATCAATTAGCTAACAGAGCTTTTAGTTTTATCCTAAATTGTTTTACTTCCCTATGTCATCATCAAATAATGTGATTGATTTTTTTTAACAGAATTTGAGACTCACACAGTTTTCAGAGAAAGGAGTACTGGTTACTGGTTTTCTGTTCTTTTCAAGAAATAGTAAATATTGTTAAATCTAATACACATAGACAATTTTATTGGAATTAAATGATGAAGAGTTCTCTAGCAAATCTCCTCTGCCCCCATTAATGAGGCTTATACTGCAGTTCCTCCCAAGCTATATATAAGTAACATTTTGTGATTTTAACAATTTAATTCAAATATTATATCTAAGCATCCAATCACAATGTAAACGGATTTAAACAGGAGAGAAAAGTTTTTATTCTATTTGTTTGCTGATTGACATTACAATTTTAATTCAAATTAAAATCTAATAGCATTTCCTGGAATGCTGAAAAAACTTTGATATGGTTTCCTGGCCATTTCTGAAGTAGGTTTTGATTTTTTATGAGTTCACTTAAAGTTTTTCATTGAAGAGAGATATACTTCATTCAATAATTAGGTTAGGAAAAATTTCCAGTGGAATGACCTTTTCAAATTTATATTACAATTCACTTTAAAAATGCCTCCTTTCCCTCTTCATTTGGAACGTGAGCCCTTTGTTTATGCTCCTGAAAATTCTGAAAGCATAAAAGGTACCATAGTAAGTAACACTTACTGCCAAATGCAGTTGTTACCTTAGATTTGATAAGTATGTCAACAATTTGTATCCCTGACCTTATTTTATTGATGCAAAGGTATAATCCAAATAAAACCAAGTCTTAGAAATAATACCAACATTTCAGGGCTTGATGTTTTAACTTGTTTTTTGTGTTTATATTGCTGTAGTCATTTTAGAAAGTTTTGTCAATCACTATATTAAATATTTGCTTCT
>JANHFL010009684.1:5344-15516 GCA_032468155.1 Oxyrhabdium leporinum | reverse complement strand
AGCTGTAAACCGCCCCGAGTCTTCGGAATGGGGCGGTATATAAATGTGAAAATAAATAAATAAAATAAATAAATTATGCAGAAAAGCTTTTAAGTGTTGCTTTACAAATATTTTATGAACTAAACATGATACATAAATATGGGGTTTCCCACTGCTTTAATAAACCCTCTGAATGAAATCCTCTTCCCTCATTGTGTTGTTTTCACATGATGAGCCTGATCTCCTAATCATGGTTTGTAAGGATGAACTTTGGACATCTGTCAGGTAAGCAGCAGGCAATAATAGGAGCTTGTTTCAAGAAGTCTTAAATCTCTCTCTCTCATCTATCGATCTATCGATCTATCTATCGATCATCTATCAATCATCTATCTTTACCGTAGAACTTAAAACTAAGAATTTTAAAATAATATTTATTATTTAACTAATTGTAGACCTCTGAAAGAGTCCTGGAGAGCCTCAGGAGTTCCCAGTCCATTTAAAAAAAAAAAAAACCCACTGCTTTAAAATTAAAATTCTCTAATACCCTTACCTTCTGCACAATATCTAAAGTACAAAATCTAAAAAAATGCACAGTTTTGCTCAAAGAGCAGGTGGCCGTTGTGGCCAAGAAGGGCTTTGCACAGATTCATCAAATGTACCCATTATACCTTTTCCTGGCTTGAGAGAGCCTTCAGCTAGTAACTCATGTCCTCATCACCTCAAAATGGATGTATCTGCATTGGTGATAATTGCAATGTGCTTTATGTGGGGCTGCCCTTGAAGACCATTTGGAAGCTTCAGGTGGTCCAGAATACAGTGATGCTGACAGTAATGAACATGCCTTTCTATGCCCATGTGATGGCCACTGCTTCATGAGCTGCATTGGTTATCTGTTGGCTTCTAGGTGCAAATCAAGGTGCTGACTTACTATAAAGACCCCCATGGTGCTATTTGAAGAACTGCCTGTCTCTAATTGTTTCTCACGAATGAAGGCAAATATATGTGTCACAGGGTAATGATGCAAAATAGGAATTTGGCTCCGTCACTGGGACCAGAGAATTGGAGTGGTGTGGTGGCCTAGAGGTGGAGCTCTCGCCTCACAGTCAGGAGGCTGTGAGTTTAATCCTAGGTAGAGGCAGATATTTCTCTCTCTAGGTGCAATGAGAATATATCTGCTGAACAAAACTCCGCATTGGCGACAGGAAGGGCGCTAAACACTCTGCTAGCTCCATTCAGTTGCCCAGAATCCACCCCGTAAGAGATTATGGGGTTGTTAAAAGAAGATGATGATGACTGAGACCACAGATTTGTTCTTCCGAGCTTTCGGACACATGCTGGAGCCTATCTTCAGGGAATTTCTCTACTGGAATACGTGCTTTGGGCTGTTCTGTGAGTCGTGTTTATGTGGTGCCTTCCTATTGGCTGATTGGTGTGTTTCTAATTGATTTCTAATTGTTTCTGCCCAACAAGTGAGATCAGGCAGAGGGGTGAACTTTGATCAAGCAGTGTCATCTTATGGGAATCCTGAAAGCATGCCTTCTTTCTCACAGTGCCTGTCCTCTGGAATAGCTTTCACCCAAAGATCTGATGAGCCACTCTGATGATGAGGTTCAGAAAGTCATTGGAAAATATGGCTCTTCTCCCAGGACTCGGGGCAGAGTGGTGACTTAGCCTCCGTGGGACGTGTTATCGTTATGCAAGATCTTTGTTTTGGATGCTGATGGTCTGTGCCTTTCTTTCGCTTTCTTATTATACTTACTTTTTCTAATGTAAGCTGCTCAGAGTCGTTCCGATCATATAGCCTCTAAACTGTGTTAAATAAATCGTAATAAATAAAGTAAACCCCTTCCCATTTTCATCAATAGAATCTAAAAAGGGGGCCAAGTCACTTATTGATGCCATTGCTAGCTGGGAATTGGAAGTTCTTAGGACTCTGAGTGATCTGAAGTAGATTCTGATTCACCTTGTAGTACTGAGTGTCTTGCGCTTAATTTTTTCACCCTCTGTCACATGATTGTTTGTGACAGTTCTAGCAATGTGGTTATGGAACTTCATTATTACTTAATGGCTGACTTTTGGTTGCTTGTTTTGGGTGTTCAAAACATGTTTCTTTCACTACAAAGACAAAATGAATAGAAAATTCCTGAACACATAAACACGCTTGGTCTTGAGATTAATCTGTGGGAAATTAATAAAGCCATGACCTTCATTGCAGGAGAGAGCTGCAGTTCAGTAATGGAGCGTATATTTTGGATCAAGAAAATCCTATGTTCCGGTGCCCTTTAGTTCAGACATCGAGTAGGAGACGATGTGGAAAACTCTGCTGGAACACTATTACCACTCAGAGTAGACAAATATGTCTGCATTGTCTAATTGAAATGCTCCACCGACAAAGATGAGCCTTTAGACCTGACTGTAATAGACCGGCAAGAAAAAATGTGGATCTAGAGATGTTAGGGTGTTGCAAGCATAAGAATAGTCCCTGGACATAATGCTGGAATATTCCCTGTGCATAACTAGGATTTCTGTAATCGTAACAAATATTGGTCATGGAAGCTGATACGGAGGTAGGAAGTATGTTAGGGTTATCTTTCTGTTATTGAAGAGGAGAAATCCAATGCTCCTCCAAGTCCAAACAGTTCTGCTCTTAATAGGTTATACTCTTGGTTAAGAGGTATATTTTCCCTGGATAATATTTATTTCCAAGTTGCAAAGAGAACATATCTGCTGCGAACTTTGCCTAGGCTTTAGGAAGGGCATCTAGCCAGTAAATGCTCAGCTCCATTCAGTTGCCCCGACTCCATCCAATACAAGGGATTACAGAGTCATAAAAAGAAAAAAAATGTTTATTTCCAAGTTTGAATAAGATCTGCATTATGTGATTTAAATACTCAGTGCACAGCTTACATCTTCAATCTGAACCAAGTTCACTTTGCTTGATTATGGGGCATCTGAACATTTGCTTTTGTTAATGGGCACTTTAAAATGGGAGCAGAATTTGGGTGCAGTGCTGCTTATACTCTCACGTTAGGAGCTAAAGTAAAATAGTGGTTCAGTTTATACTTTATGGTTTCTATGTTTTTCCTTTAAGAGGTAGTCCCTCACTATTAAACATAGTCCAATATACTTCTGATTATTCATGTATATTATCACATCCCAAGTAATAGTGCTGAATCTAATTTTAAACATTAGCGATAGAGTTTAAATTCGTTTTTACATTTACCTTGGTTCTGTTCTTGTGATTTACCAAAAATAGAAGAAATGCTGATGAGGTGTAGATTTGCTTGTCAGTTATTAACATATGGAAATTTGCTTACATTGGATTTTATATTGATTGTATCTCAACCCAATAATGCTTAGCCGGTAAACAAAAAAAGAAAAAAAAAACCTATGGGAAATAAGAAAGCACTGAGGCTTAGCTTTCCTCTTGGGGGTGAGGCAGCTGGTGACCAAAATCAATGAGATTCCTCAAAACCTAGAGAACTGAAGATTGTGTGAACAAATAACTTATTACCATCTACATATAGGAAAGAATCATGAAGTACACACAACATCTAAGCAGGACCTTAGTGGATCTTTCCCCTTCTGTGATGGATGAACAAACATCAAAACTGATAATTAAATATTAGGGTTTCTCCTATTCCTGTTGGTACATGTGATATATAGTGAAAACACAGTGGAACTGTACTGACATGATTCCTTTCTTATCTCATCTATTTCTAATGTTATTTTTTGATTCAGTAAACTTTAGGAAAAAGCTAAGTCATAAGAAGCATGAACTAAAGAATTTCCTAATGTGTTAGATTACCCAAAATTTTTAGACCAGAAATTCTGGATTTCGTACAGATCTCCTTTTCTCCAACACTCATGTATATTTTGGGGATTTGTGGGTATGTATTTTCAACTAAGTCAGACCCTGCCTCAATCAACTCACAGAACTAGTGGATCTGAGTGATTTTATCTGTTGAGTACCTTCAGTAATATTCACAGCATCCCTAGCAGAGAGACTAGGTCACCCCGAACAGGGCTGCTAGCAGACATGGTAAGAGTTGAAAAATAATTACATTTTGCATTCTTAACATCACAAGGTAATCCTTAAAGGCTGTTATGTTTGGTCATTTTTACTTTTTACTTGGTTATTTTTACTTATCTTCCAGTCATCCTCCAGGCATCTCTTCTGCCATTTCATCACTCAGAATTCTTCTGAAAACCAGGAGCTCCTCAGGATTTATGGACAGTGAGAGTCCACACAGGTGTAATACAAATTAAAACTGTTGCCACCTATTTATTCTAAGCAGTGCTAAGGTTTCAATTAAATATTATCAGAGTTTCAGAAATGATCTCAACTTCCCCCAGAAACCCTGCAGTATTAATCAGCCCCCTGACATAGAGTGATAGAAGAGGTCCTATCTCCTTGGTGGGCAGCAGCTGTAGAGAAATCCAAGGCTTTCAAAGACACATACTCTAGACCAGGGGTGTCAAACTCAAGGCCTGTGGGCTGGATCCTCAAGGCCTGCGGCTGCGCCCTGCCTGAGCTCCGTTTTCACTGGCAGAGAGCTATCAAAACAAACTAAAAACAAAACGAAAGGTGAAATGTTTCCCCTTTTGTATTTGAACATGCAAGAAGGGACAGGAAAGGAGAAAGGGAAAGAGGAAAGACAAAAAGAAAGAAAGATGGGAAGATGGGAAGAGAGCAAGGAAGGAGAATGAAGAGGGAAGGAAAAAAGAAGGAAGGAAGGAGATTATAATGAGAGTGAGGGAGGGTCCTGTGTCATGCCCACCATGGCCTTGTCCCCTGGCCACACCTCACCCCCGGCCCTCCAAAGTCAAATACAACCCTGATGCGGCCCTCAATGAAATCAAGTTTGACAGCTCTTCTCTAGACAATTGTATGCAACTTTTCAGCAGTGGAAATGGTTGTAAATCCCTTAATATACAAATTCTGTTTATTTCACCCTTCATATACTTATATTTTTAATATCTTTCAGGTTGTGTATGACCAAAATAATTTTGCTCCGTCTATCTCAGGCTAGTTTTAAAGAAATGTATGGGACAAGATAATCAAACTTCACTATTTTTCCCCCCAGTTGTGGTGGAAAAGAGGGAGTAGGTGGGGGAAATGAATGACTTTTCATGTCTTTCAGATATATTGGCCTATTCTTCAAATCACAGGTTCCTGGCTGATCAACTGTACCACCTGCTAGTAAAGCCAAGTAATATTAGTCTGTGGAATGGTTTCATTCTCATCTCATACCTCAGAGATCTTGAGCTCAACCCCAGGCATCCCTCGTGTGTTTAAATCAGCTTAACAGCTCATACAGTGTGCTGATTTCCTTGTAGGCCTCTGTTTTCTCAAAAAGTGATCACCTTTTGCCAATGCCCTCGGGATTAAACAGAGCAGACTGGTTTTCCTCTTCTGCATTGGCTCTACCTTTGTAGTCAATAAAAGACTAACTAGAAAAGAATCAGCTGATGAGAGAATCAATCTTCTGGAAGCCTCCCCACAGTTTTCTCATCATTTTTGTGCCGTCTGTCATCTCAGATTGTAAAATGGAAACCGAAACTCAGTATGTGGGAAGACTTTTAGTGCTCCTTGTTAACAAAAACAGTAAGACCAAGGGTTTTGATCTTATGAGTGTATGGGTAAACAGTAAGCTGTAAGTGTTCACTCTTGAAGTGGCTTTCCCCGGTTTCTAATGGAAACTTGCAAAGAATTATCAAAGAAGTATCACAAAGGGTCTTATACTGGTGTATGGATTCCCATTCCAAGTAGGTCAGGTTAAATCTGAACTTCTTCACTATAAGACTATAATGTAGTTGTACCATTTGCTGCCACACAAAAAACCAGATAAATTGGAAACAAAAAGCAATGTATGAAAAGGAAGGTTCAGGACTTTGAATGGCTATTTTCCCTAAAAAGAAGAACTCTTTTGGTACAGACATTAACATGTTAAAAATAACATTCTAGCTTTCCTGCAAAGGTTATATAAGATGTGGATTTTGCATTGCCAGCATTTCTTTTTTAAGGAAAACTAGGAATCACTTTAAAAAGAAAGCTTATATCCCACAAACCTTAATCTGGAGAAATAAGCCTGCTGCACTAATGGGAATTAAAGCAGCAGTCTAACTCTAGTACAAGTTTATAATTTCCTTCCTTCCTTCCTTCCTTCCTTCCTTCCTTCCTTCCTTCCTTCCTTCCTTCCTTCCTTCCTTCCTTCCTTCCTCCCTCCCTCCATCCCTCCATCCCTGCTAACTTTCCAATATTACACTGAAATATTTTTGAAATTTGAAAATTAAGATGTATGAGGAAACCTACTGGTTAACAGATGTGTTGGCAGTCCCCGTGATAAAGGTAAACCTTGAGTTACGACCTTAATTGAGCCCTGCAATTACAATAATAAGCTATGATAGTTGGAAAACGGGTTACCTTGTGACCAAACTCAATTTTATGTCCTTTTTTTGTGGTAGCCATTAAGTGAATGCCGCAGTCATTAACCCATTGCTTGCTATGGAGTAGTTTTTGCCAGAAACGGAAAGTAAATGCTGGTTTCCAACAAAGCTGAAATAAAATACAGGATTGCAGATGGCCATAACTATCGGTCAATTGCAACACATGCAAAATAGCAATAGCAATAGCACTTAGCTTTACAGTGCTTTATAGCCTTCTCTAAGCGGTTTGCAGAGTCAGCCTATTGCCCCCAACAATCTGGGTCTGCATTTTACTGGCCTCGGAAGGATGGAAGGCTGAGTCAACCTTGAGCCTGGTGAGATTTTGAACTGCCAAATTGCAGGCAGCCAGCAGCCAGTAGAAATAGCCTGCAGTACTGCACTCTAACCACTGCGCCACTGCAGCTCAGTCCCATGGGCAGGAGGAGATGAATTTTGAAACCAGGTCATAAGTAGCTTTTGGGGAATCCATTGCTAAGTGATTGTTTATAAGTCAAGGACTACCTGTACTCTGTACTCATCTGTACACATTTCTGTCTTAGTTCATTCTCCCTTTCAGACCCTCTCAGTTTTGATGGACCCAACACCTGCAAATTCTAGAAACCTACATGAACAAGGTGCCAATCATCTTTTGAACTACAGCCTCTAATTAATTTCTTTTCTTGCAGATTCCATTTATTTCTTCTGTGACTCATTCCAACTTGAGTATAGCATTTCACTCAAAGAAGTCATCCGCAGTACACCGGCAAGCTCTGTATTAGGCTGTTAAACAACAACATATTTGATCAACTTGGAAGCAGAATTGAGTGAAAACATTAGAGATGACATGGGGAACTGATGAACGTTTACATTGATTATGTCTGTTTCTGTATGAATCAACCAATCCACTAAGTTATTTTGCTTCCCCTAATTGTGAAAGTCAGAAATGAATGTTCTTTTATTTTCTTCTTCATTTTGAGAAATAGAACTGTTTTCAATATATATGTAAAATCCTTTGTAAATTCTAACAGAGAAAACAGATATTCTGAGAGTTTTTCTTCGCATCTCGCTGAAGCACAAATATGGATTAATCATACAGAACTAGCACTTTGAATTGCATCCATAATTATTATTGGCAGTCAATAATGGCCTGTAAAACAGATGCAAAGTATTTGTAGTGATGAATAATGAGCTATAATTACAGGGATTTAAAGCAGGATTAAGTAACCCAAGAGAGAAAGGTATATTATGGTTGCTGCAGAGGGGCTATGCCACCAACCATTTTAAGTTTCTGTTAATGTTGTATTTTCTTCCCTGCAAAAGAAACTTTTTGTTTTTGTTTCTTATGTTAAGTAGGCTTGAACATTTATTTTGATTGTCACTTTGAGCATCTTTTATTATTTGAATAAAGGAATGTGCTCCTTCTGACAGTAATGTTTTCTTTTGCCTTGTTGCCACTACTCTATATTATCTGCAGGGTCAGCCCCAGGCTGCAGGCAGACCAAGAAATCAACACCACAGGAAGGCTGAAACTTCTTTGATAGATATTGTGCTATACATCCCATCCACTCCCATCCCTTATACTCAGGTGAATCAAGCATCTGTATCTGATGTTTCTAAATATTACCTCATGAGTCATGGTGTCACAGTGGTTAGAATGCAGTATTGCAGGCTAATTCTGCTGACTGACAGCTGCCTGCAGTTTGGCAGTTCGTGTCTCACCAGGCTCAAGGTTGACTTAGCCTTCCAGCATTCCGAGGTCGGTAAAATGAGGATCCAAATTGTCGGGGGCAATATCCTGACTCTGTAAACCACTTAGAGAGAGCTGTAAAGCACTATAAAGAGGTATATAAGTCTAAGTGCCATTGTCTTTGCTATTTCTCAGGATTTAAAATATGTTTCGGACCCCTTTGAATAGTTAGCAGTTCTTCCATACTTCCATCACAGTCATCTTTTTTTCCTACTCTCTACACACACCCCAAATGAGGCTCACAACACTTTGATCAAAGCTCTCCCCATTTTTATCTGTGTCATACATGAAAGATACATGCATATGATGGACTTACAAAATAGCCAAAGCTTCTATCACGTGACCACCTTGTCTTTTCTGAGTATTGTTGGTGCTAAAATGTGATGGAAGGAAGGAAGGAAGGAAGGAAAGAAGGAAAGAAGGAAGATTTCGGATGCTCCTTGCCAGCTTCCCACAAGGAAACTCAAAGGGAAAATTGATAGGTAGTCGGAAGTTACTTTTGCTCCCAATGATTTTTTGTCCACTTATGGTTGTTTTGTTTCTCTGTTTAGATAAGGAAATATCTCTGAAACATTGAACAAACAGGGCATGGGTTGTCTAGCCTTTTATAAAAGTCTTGTAATGCTGTCCTACCTCTGTGTACACAGGGAGGGGAAATGTAGATACTGGCTACTATGATTATACAGGTAATTTCCATGCCGCTCCTTTCTAGTGGTGAAACTGAAAAAATAATGCAATGAGTAATTCTCTCCACCCACCTTCCAACTGTTTGTGTTCTTTGGTGGAATTTATTGTAATGCTTCTATTATGCTAATGATTGATTGAACTTTAATCGATGGGATTTCCTGTCAGACGATTATTGTTGTCTACAATCTTGGAAGCATGGCAGGAAACAAAACACATACTGAATAATTAGCTCATGATGCAATAGAAGAATTGTGATAGATATGCAACAAAGGTGAAAATTAAAGCTTTGTTTGAGTCATCTCGCCTCTTGGCACCTTCCTTAGACAACTTGTTAACATTTTCTTGGCTAAAGAATACAAGTGGTTTGCTACTGGTCTATGGAGATGCTACTGTTTTCTTCCAAGACATTTTACAAGCTAGTCAAGAGTTGCCTGATTTCTTGAACTTCTTCTGTCAAAATACTAACCAGGCCTGATCCATCCAATCAAAATGTCAGCCCTGCATGGTAGACCAGACAAAGAAACCAAATATACCTTTCTTAGGTCAGGATGACTTTTATTATACAGTGGTACCTTGGTACCTATCATTAATTGGTTCCAGGAGGCATGATGAGTACCAAAAATGATGAGTACCAAACATTTTTTTCCCCATAAAGAATAATGTAGTGAGCCACAAGGCAGCCAAGATCAACAGGTTCTAGCTTGTTCATTGAGTACTAAACAAGTGATGAGTACCAGTAGAATTTTTTTGTGTCAAAATGCATTCAGTACCAAATTCAAAGCAGTTGAGTGCAGGGGTGGGATGCTGGGAGTTCGTCGGAGTTCAGGCAGACCCTTAGCGAAGATTCTGCGGGGTTTGCTGAACCCCCAAATGTCAGTCCTGGCTGGCGAGTTAGTCTCTTGGCCTGGGCTTAAGCCCTGCTTATATGACCACTGCTTGGTAGCTGCTCTTCCTCCAGCCCTTCAAGGCCTTCACTATGCCCTGTATACCAGACAAGGTCAGCCATGGATTACCACTTGCTGAAGCATGCAAGGAAACAATACTAGTGAATAAGGCTGTACAGTGTTGAGCTTTTGTTTGCAAACAGTAGTGTTAATGAGCAGTGGTGGCACAGTGGTTAGAATGTAGTATTGCAGGCTAATTCTGCTGACTGCTGACTGCCAGCAGTTTGGCAGTTTGATTCTCATGGGCTCAGGGTTGACTCAGCCTTCCATCCTTCTGAGGTCGGTAAAATGAGGACCCAGATTGTTGGGGGGCAATATTCTGACTCTGTAAACCACTTAGAGAGGCTGTAAAGCACTGTGAAGTGGTATATAAGTCTAAGTGCTAT
>JANHFL010009683.1:0-10856 GCA_032468155.1 Oxyrhabdium leporinum | reverse complement strand
ATTTTTGCCTCTGTGCCTCACGTTCTCAGCCTCCGAATGCTCCATTTCAGCCCCCTTCAAGGCTGTGGGGATCGCCACAGCACATTGCCACTGATCGCTGCCTCCACGCATTGTGTTTTCAACCTCTGCACGATGCATTTTCGGCCTCTGCATGCCCTGTTTTTGGCCTCTGTGCGTTGCATTTTTGTGCGGTTCCAGGCGGCAAGGATCAGCGGCGATCCCCACTGCCTGAAACGACCCAAAAATGCAACACGCAGAGGCCAAAAAGTGGCGTGCAGAGGTCAAAAATGCAATGCACGGAGGCGGTGATCAGCGGCGATGTACTGTGGCAATCCCCACAGCCTTGAAGGGGGCTGAAGTGGAGCATTTGGAGGCTGAAAACACACGGCACAGAGGCCAAAAACACGAGGCACGAAGGCAGCAATGGTCTGTGGCAATCCCTGCAGCCTGGAACAGCTGATTGGGGGTATTCTAGGAGGCCTATCCACCCGCCAATCAGCTGCTCGTGCTGAATTTGCCACAAGGACGCTAGCCAGATGAATACCGATGGATACTGGTAGGCAGAGGCAGATTTTTTTTTCTTGTTTTCCTCCCAAAAACTAAGGTGCGTCTTATACTTTGGAGCGTCTTACACTCCGAAAAATACAGTATATTGTATAACTAAATATTTCCTATAGGGAAATCTGTACATGACATCTGTTAGAATTAGAGTGGTTATGTTCAATGAGTTCTATTTCTTTGTTACAGCATTCTGATCCAAAGAGTAATTTAATTCCCTCAAATGTATCCACAGATGTTTTTTTGATATAATTAACATATTTCTATTTCCATCTTTCTGCCTTAGGCCCTCCGTGCTAGATAGTTTTGCTCTGCTCTCAGGGCAGCTTAATACTCTAAACAAAGTGCTGAAGCATGAGAAGACTCCACTGTTGCGCAATCAGGTTATTATCCCATTAGTGTTATCACCAGATCGGGATGAAGAGATAATGGTAAGAATTTGATTCAGTTTGTACCTTTTCTTGACCACAATAATTATTTTTTAGTTTTAGGAGAAAATAAGATACAAGTAGTCCTCGACTTACAACTACAATTGAGCCCAAAATTTCCCTTGATAAGCAAGACAGTGGTTAAGTCAGTTTTGCGCTTTCTTGTCACAGCTGACTCATTGCAGTTGTTAAGTTAGTAGCATGGTAGTTAAGTGAATCTGGCTTTCCCATTGACTTTGCTTGTAAGAAAGTTGCAGAAAGTGATCACATGATCCCAGATACTGTAACCGTCACATAAACACATTTCAGTTGCCTAGCATCCGAATTTTGATCATGTGACTGTGGAGATGTGTAAAGTGTGAAAAATGGTCATAAGTGACTTTTTTCAATACATTGTAATTTCAAACAGTCATGAAACAAATGGCTGTAAGCCGAGGACTATGTGTACTGAACAATGAATCTTTTATCAGTGAGGAAAAAGTTGAGTGAGTAATGCAAAGCTTGCAAACTTTCACAAAGACAAAGAGTAGGAAACCAAGAGCATTTTTCTTCTTTCTAGAGACTAAAGTATTTGATTAATAGAAATAAGTGTTATGGATACTACTCTGTGTGACAATAGAATAAAAGGACATAAATATGATATTATTGAATAGTAACAGTATGAAAACTTTATTTTGATCAGTGACCAGTTAAGTAGCTAAATATAATGCATAAAAGCAAGCTTAAATACCATAAAATTACTATATAAACTGCCAATTAAAATTTACTATAAGAATTAAGCAAAAGAGAACGACATATAATAAAGCAAACGTGAATAAATAAGAATAAAATTTAGATAAAAGAATAAAATGACTTCTTTGTAACATCATTCCAGGATTAGAACATCTAAAGACTTCTTTTAGCAATAGCTACAATAAGAATTTGGCAACTCTATAATATCGTAGGAGGGTTGACACCTTTCCCTCCCTGAAAGTTTGGTCTCTGCTAGAAAGTTGTATCGGTATGCCAGCATATAGATGGAACAATGAAGAAATTCATGTCCCAGGTTCATTATGGCAAGAAGAACAATTTATTTCATAAAATGGGATTTTATGAACCCCTCCATCCAATATTGCTAAAGGTAGAACATGAAGGTTTTACAGTATGTTGAGCAAACCAGAGGATAGTTTGCAATTTTGTATTTTGGAACTCACCCTTGTAGATTGCCTATAGCACTCAATTCTGTCTGACAAGGAATATCATAATAATAGTAGACTTTAGACAGCAGTTATAGAAATGCTTTGCAAAGCTTAAAAATAAGCTTTTTCAGCCAAAAAGAAGTAAGCATTAAAATTACAGGATTGCATTTTAAACTGGAAGCGATTATTACATGCTATATAACTCAACCTTCAGTTGCACAACAAAATTGTATATAGGCAATATTTACCTTAAAAGAGAGGCCAGCATATGTTTATAGGCAAAATCAAGCTGTTTTGTCATTATATGGAGCCATATAATAGAAAAAGATATATGTGTCGTGTGTGTGTGCGTGTGCGTGTGTGCATATACACATTCATGTAGTGAGTCTATGTGTGAATGCGTGGGAGAAAGAGACATTATATCCAGATCTTTACTAAATTAGCTCAGTTACTACAGAATATAAGTTTTCCTGTATCATGTTTAAAAATTGCTTTTATATGTATTGCTTTACCTTTTAAATATCAGATATTTATTACAGTCAAAGATCATTACAATTAAAACCTCTCAAAGAGTAGTTGTTAGTCCTTCATCGCTGGAAGTTTTTAAGAAGACTGGATATCTACTTGTCTGAAATAGTATTGAGTCTCCTACTTGAGCAGGGGGTTGGACTAGATGACCCCCAAGGTTCCTTCCACTTCTATTCTGATTGATTGATTGATTTTTAATCCTTAAATTGTGAAAGCCTATACTTATCAAGTACTAAAATATAACAAGGTGATAATATCAAAAGATTTGGTGCATTTGTTGTAATCACAGGGACAGCCAACTATATCCCTTTATATTTGCCATCCAAGATGGCTGAGGGGAGCACATGACATAATGCAAGCAAAGACTTTCTGATGATTCACTATCTCTAACTGGCTAAGATAACTGGCAGAGGTGACAGTATATCTAATAGAATCTGGAGCCAGAAACAATGGATCTTCTCTAAGTGTGTTTGCTTTTCTGTGTCCTCTACCCTTTGTCTTAGGGTTTGTTTTTCCTGGTCATAGTCCAACTTGAGTATTGAGGATGGAGAAAAGCCTAGTTTAGCAAGGTTGGACTGAACAACCTTGATCCATGAAGAGCAGAATTTATCTTGGAGGTTTAATGGTACAAGGCCTTGAGGAAAGAAGCCATATGACTAAGATCAAATGTAGTACATTTTAAATAGAAACCTTCAATAGCATAGGTGGAAATGGATTGGACTCCAACCAAACTCACTACAGTCTAATTTTTTTGTATTTGCTTTTAGTTTTTTTATTGTGAGATGAGTGTTAGAAAGGTACTTTTTACTTATATTTCGATGAAAGTTCAACTGCCTACTCTTCTGTATGTGAAGACTAGGTCAGCAACTCCCTGAAATAGGGAAACTAAATTAGTTCGATTATTACAGAATATAAGTCTTTTTAATAAATCAAAACATTGATTCTTTTCCTACTCAAAATACAAATGTCTTCTTTTAAAAAAAAACTCAATTTTTCTGTATGATGTTTAAAAATTGGTTTTTTATGTATTGCTTTATTTATTTAAATATCAAATATTTATTACGGCCAAAGACCAGTACAATTAAAACCTCTCAAAGAGTATCTAGTTATAAGTTTTAGAATAAAATAATGACAAATAACAAACTCTATGTTGAAATCATAATTTGGCAGTCTATCAGTTGCATATAAACAAGCATGGCCAAGCTATAATGTAATATATTAAATTCCCTTATTATCACACAGACACACATATCATTGTTATACCCTCCTTCCTCACTTCCCTTTGACACCAATTTGGCTGTGTGCCACTTCCCTCGCACATGGACCCCGGCAAATTTTTTCTTCTTTGCAATTGGAGACTAATATAATGGCAACCTGTTGGACAGCAGGGCCACCCCATGAGAAAAAAGCCCCTCCCACCAGGAAACTGCAACCAGGGAAACCAAGAAAGAAGCCAGGGCCGATAGACACCATATTTGTTAAACAAGTTGAGGATGGAGGGCCTGCTTTTGAAGGTGACAGAATTATAAAAGTGAATGGGGAAAGTGTCATAGGAAAGACATATTCTCAAGTAATTGCTTTAATTCAGAACAGTATTTGAGGGATTGCAACAAGGAAGAGGGGGCCAGCTTGTTTTCCAAAGCACATTTACAAAATGAACATGGAGCTGATCAGGGAATGCTCATTCATTCCCTATATTTTGGTCAATATTATTTTCAGGATGAATCAAGATTCATCACACTGCAGTACAATGTAATACATTGATGTATACTGTATAAGGCAGTTTGATTTTATAGTTCAGGTTTCAAGTTGTTCTTTCATAACGGCTGATTTGCAGATGGTGAAGACGCTAGCTCATTGAAATTTATTGTAGTTGCTTCATTTTATTATAATAAGAAAGAGAAAGATTAAAATCTTGCAGAGGTAAGTATTCAGAAGCTACATTTCCAATAACCTGACACCTATTAGTTTAGCTTTGTTGCAAGATATGAGTCCTAATAGACTGAATATTGCAGCGCCAGACAGAAGGACGAGTGCCAGTATTCAGCCATGAAGTTGTACCTGATCATCTGCGAACTAAGCCCGATCCTGAGGTAGAGGAGCAAGAGAAGCAATTAAGCACAGATGCAGCTCGTATTGGCACTGATGTGGCACAGGTAGGACGATGACTGATTAACAGGATCAGAAAGAAAAGAGAAATTTGGAGCCTGAGGGAGCACAAACATAGCACTTGTCTTCAGCCCTATGAAACAGCAGGGTCTTTTCCTGGGATCGTGGGGCTACCCTCTGTAGTTGCCTCATGATCGGGGAGGGGGGAGTGTCAGCTTTAAAGAGATGTAGATATATATTTACCCCTGTGCACCCCAAAGCACATTTTTGGAATAAAGTCTAAAATATTGAATACTGAATACATATACTTAGAATCTAAAATATTTTCTTAGTAAATGTGTATATGGATAGGCATGGTTTTGCTCCACCACAATTTTGCTACTCTCACTAATTTTTATTCTCTTAGGAATTGCCTTTTTGGTAGTAATGAAAATGAATTGCATCTCTATTACATGTTAGACAAGATATAGTTAATGTGCTGTTGTTGTTGCTCTATTCTACATTGCCTTCCAGAACTGAAGATAATATATGTACTCCCTCTACTTTTCTCATAGCAGCTCTTTAATGTAGAATGGACTGGGAGATAGTTACTGGTCTCAAATCCTACTGCACCACATTTCCTTGCAACAAAGGTTGCTTGAAATCATCACATCACCCTGCCCTTGTTATCAACAGTACGCCTCTCTGTATGTCAGTAATTATCTGTTTTGTGGATGGATATGTATGTCTGTATATGTTAATGTGCTCGTTTACAAAGGTTCATATGCACTCTAATAGGCATAATTTTCCCCACTCCCATGCCTCATTTGGCACCAATGAGTTCTCAGATCGAAAATGATGCCTACCTCTGATTCTGTCAAGGCAGTGTGGGGTTTCAATCTGTCTTCATCTTCCAGAATATCTGGACATAGGCTTTAATGAGTTTCATCTGCATGAAGTCAGGCAACCTGATGCACTTGTAAATTCTGACATTTTATGATTTTTATGATTGCAGAAACAGATTCAAAGCCTAAACAAAATGTGTTCAAACTTGCTAGAGAAAATCAACAAAGAAGATCGAGAATCTGAAAGTGGAGGTATGCTTCTAGATAAGGAGGAGGACCAAATGAGCTTTAGTGGGGACAACACTATGAGAGACAGAAATCCCAGAAACAGAGATTAAAATATGGTAAGAAGTAAAACCTACACCTTTGGAAAATTTGGAGACCAGTATGAATGTTTTTCTTCCCTATAGGTTTACGGCAGAACAAGCAGACATTCAACCCTGCTGATACCAATGCCCTAGTTGCAGCTGTAGCCTTTGGAAAAGGATTGTCCAACAGACGTCCGCCAGGAGTGGCAAGTTCTGTTCCAACCAGTCAGCAAGCTGCCAATGCCCTCATAGCTGGTGCTTCTACCATGCAGCAAGTTCAAATGTCAGGTGCACCAAATCAGCCACAGCCTATGCTTGGAGGAGTGCAGATGCCACAAGCAGGGCAACCAGGTAAAAAGAATCACAGAGACAAATATATAGTGGTACTGTTAGGACAATAGGAAGTGTTGTCCCACAAAAATTAAACATTTTGTATAAACAGACAGGCTTTAGAAAAAGGATTATTTGGGATATGCAATACCCATTTCTCCCACATCATTTTAGAAAGGGATATGGCAGCGCATGATTTATATTAACATTATCCAGGAGCCTAGAGATGAGATAGGATTGTATTAAATATAGGAATGTTCATTATACTCAGAATAAGTGGCTAGTAATCAAAATCAGGAGCAGGCTACTCTCATTATGTCCAGCTGGATGGTATTTTTAAAAGGGAAAATAGGATAGTGAGCAGGTTAAGTCTTTTTTCTTATTCATCAGGTTTCTTGTTTAGTACATAAAATGCCTGAGAAACTTGCACAAAGTGATGTTAGAGTTTGAGTGAGTGATTAAATGTACCTCCCTCAAAAATATGTACAAGAAAGAGCCAGATATAGTAATAAAGATATTGCCCCCCAACTTGGTCAGATTCTTATTACATTACTAAACTCAGCTTTTTTCATCTCTCCAGGTAAGATGCCCAGTGGCATAAAAACCAATATCAAATCTGCTTCAATGCATCCCTATCAAAGATGAGTGGGAAGTATTCTGGTCTATTGCTGGTCCTGGCTTTCATTTCCAAGTCAACACTTCTTCAAGTTGTTCTCATCAATTAAACTTGGAGTCTTCTCTGAAGATCACTTGGATCATTAATTAACACAACTGCATTGATCCAGGATACAAGAATGTAGACGTGTATTTTTCATTCCAAATGATAGAGGCAATTTTGAGACAAGAGACAGGTTCAGATAGCTAAGTCAAGATGGTAAACAACTTTACTTTTTGTTTACTAATGTAAGCAGCCTGATTCCTTGAGGTGGTGCACCTGTTTTGGAACTGCCTGTTAGTGACTGAGATTATACGAGACATGCAAGTTATAACTTTTTTTAAAAAAAATAATAAAGTTCAAGTGTTCTTTCTCATGCAGGTTTTTTTATACTTTTAAGTGGCTAATGGGAAAATCTGTGGCTTTGTCTTGGCTGCACTTTTCATATAGTGCTTAAAACCTATACTCTTAGATAGGCCAACATATAATCTATCTTGTTTCAAGCCCGAAATTGACATATGTGTAGCCATTTTATTTAGCTCTATATTTTACTCATATATTCCTTTTTGTTCTCTGTACTAGTGTAAGGGGGGTTTTGGGTTCGCCACATTCTTAAGGTGAGAGGAGTGAATAGATAGTGAGCACTGTTTTGGCTAGGTGACTTTTCTGTGGGAACAGGTTGTCGCTGCTGAGAACTGGAAGTGGAATTTGAAGACCCCAGGCAATGTTGATTTTGCTTTTATTGGGGAATGTGACTTTTGTGGGATGTTTCTAATTTACAATATTATATGGTGTAATTCCGGTTTGTGTCAGATCCGGAATTATAACAGACTTTGACAGTTTGATGCCTACCTAAATAAAAGAAAATTGTTTTGGAAGATGGACTTTGCATTTTTCTTTTTGAATGGGTTTCATCACTTGGAAACCTGACATTATTTTGGATCTCTTTAAACTGATCCTGAGGAGGGATTGCTATTCAGGGTCCTGAGCCCTGCCTGTTTACCTGGAGCACTCCGACTGGGCAACAGCAAAGACTCAGGGAAGATGGCAGAAGGACGGCAACCGGGGGTACCGGAAATTGAGTTTAAGTTCTGTGGAGGCCAGTGGATCCCCCAGGAAACGATCCGAGTGACTGAGGTCGTGGAGGATATAGTGTGCCAGATGGGAGCTCGCCCAAAATCCCCGGTCGAATGGTCTGCAAGCGTGGGAATCCAACGGATGGGGAGGGACCTGCTTGAGCAATCACCCCTTCCAGACCCACTCATCGAGTCCAGAGCCACAATCTTGGAGTGGAGAGCAGCAGCTGGACCCATGGTAGACCCCAACAAGCCAGCTGAGTGGCAGTACCAAACGGCGATGTGCAGCCAGACCTTTGAGGAACTACCCGACCAGCTGGAGCAGCTCGTCTTCGGACGTGAAAGCAGAGGTCCACAAGCAAGGCAAATGCCCCCTCGGAGAGACCGAGCAACACGTGCTTCCAGCCTGTCAACTTTCGGTCTCACCCAGTTGTTGAGAGACTTATCTCCCCCAAGAAGAGGGCAATCTGCTGCTGGAGATCTACCGCCATTGCACCGTTCGCCCCCGAGAGGGGAACGGAGAGGAGTGAGAAGAAGGGGAAGCCCGCAAAGGACTCATTGAGGAACCAGTCCTCCCCCCCCTCCACACCTTCCTCTGGTGGACCAGATCCCTCCAGGATGGGCGTTCTATCCGGGCAGAAGATGGGTTTGAGATCAAGTTCAACTGATGCCTGCCCAAGCTGCAGCCCCACCTCTGCCGTCATAGCCAGCTCTGTGCGCAAATGCACCCAATGCCTTTCAAAACCATGTTCGATGGAACTGCAAGTAAACTCACATTTTTCCTGAATAGAGCATGGTCTTACCTTGACCGGCATGGAGATAAATTCCACGATGATGCCCAGCTTGTCCAAGTCCTGGGGGACAATCTGGAGGATGAGGCATCCAAATGGTTCACCCAGCTCCATGATGAAGACACACCTGAACTAAACAACGTGGATGACTTCCTGAGAGAGCTCCGGGCCCATTTTGAAGATTCTTCCCAAGCACAAAAGGCAGAAGCAGAGATCAAAAGCATCAGGCAGAAGGGGAGATCCTCCAAGGAACTAGTGCTTGAGTTCAGATGCCTGGCCACTAGTCTGAGGCACTGGTTGGAGAGAATACTGGTGCACTATTTCAAAGAAAGCTTGGATGAGGAACTACTAAAAATCTGTCTTTGCCGTGGGGTGCCCAATGACAGAATCTTGAGTAGTATCGAGTGGCCGCTGCAATGGACAACGCGCTCAGACAGCACCGGAGAAGCAACACTGAGAGACAACCCAGAAGACAACTCGCGTGCCACTCTGCACCACGCCAGAGCAAAGGACGTCAAACAGCAGCCGCCCAGACTTCCATAAAGTGCTTCCGTTGCGGCCAGCAAGGGCACCATGCCTCAGAGTGCTTGGCACCGGCCCCAGTACCTCAAATGAGAGCACCCACTCCCCCAAAAGGGACTGAGAAAACCGCTGGAAAGAAGCAAATTTGCATGTCAAGCCATCGAGATTCCTAACCCCCAACAAACCACAGGGGAGGGAACTCTGGTGACAGGATTACCCATCATACAGGCTACGGATAGTGAAGATGACCCAATGGTAAGTGAAGCCATCTGACCCTTTAAAATTAAAGGAACTTTGACTGTGACTCACACAGGCGTAGAAGGGCCCATAGACATTATTATTGACACTGGCAGCTCACGATGCCTCATTAGCCCCAAGTCTGTGTGCAGCCTAGGTATAGAAACAAAAGTGTTAACGACCCCCATCTGATTCCAACAAGTAGATGGATCCATGATAGGGGGAAGTCCAGCCACGCACGTAACCCAAAAAATAAAACTGACTATGAGGAAGCACCGGGAATTAATCTGGTTTATAGTAGTGCCAAATATTACTCAGTAATCCTGGGTCTCACCTGGCTAGACAAATGGCACCCAACACTAAGCTGGGAGGGTGGCTACCAGAGAATTAAATTAGCGCTCAGCCCTGAGCCGCCTCCTGAACAAAACAACCAAATCGACAACTCAGAACTCCGGGGGACTCAGGAGGACCCAACAGCGGCATTTGCTGATCAGCCCCCAGGGATCCCACAAATCCTATCTATCAAAATCTAGCTGAGGTTTTCAGTGAGGAGGAATGCAACGTGCTACCCCACCCCCCATCGCCACACTGACTGCCATTGAATTCATAGATGGGGCGAAACTGCCAAAACCCAAAATGTACTCCATGACACCTAATGAAATGAAAGAGCTAGGAGACTACATTGACTCCAATCTAGCCAGAGGTTTCATACAACCTGCTAAGTTCAGAGTGGCAGCCCCCATGCTATTTAAAGAGAAAAAAGATGTGGGGGTGGGTGGGTGTTGTAAGATTATGCGTTGATTTTAAAGGAATTAACGCCACGTGTATTCACAACACCTACCCCCTTACCGCTCATGAAAGACATGTTAGGACACTTAGCAAAAGGAAAAGTGTTCACCAAATTAGATCTCCGTGAGGCATACTACCAAATCCGCATCAAAGAGGGAGATGGATGGAAAACTGCTTTCAATTGGCCCTTAGGCAGCTTTCAATTCAGAGTAATGCTATTTGGATTACAAGAATCCCCAGGGGTTTTCATGCAGCTGATAAATGAGGTCCTACATGAGCATCTGTATAAAGGGGTCCTGGTTTATTTGGTTGACATTCTTATTTACAATGAAACTCTAGAAGAACACATCAAATTAGTGCGAAAGGTATTAAGAAAACTGTTGGATGCAAAACTATGTGAAAAGTTGTCCAAATGCGAATTCCATTTCAAACCAGGGGATAGAGACGGATCCGGCAAAAGTGAAAGCAGTACTAGACTGGCAGCCCCCACGAACTCGCAAACAGCTGCAAAGCTTCCTGGGGT
>JANHFL010009682.1:37815-62732 GCA_032468155.1 Oxyrhabdium leporinum | reverse complement strand
AATTCTTTCCATGGTTGTTCTCCCCCACCCACCCAAAATCTCAACTCTGTCCAAATATACTGTTTTACACATTGCCGTCTTTTTCAAATGATTCCTTTGGTGGTTGTTTTCTGACCACTGACCAAAGAATTGGTGCATTCTTCTTCTTCTACAGTTGTCACATCTGTTCCACTCTTCTCCATTAATCTTCATTCTGCATTTTAAGAACCCTCTGTAACTATTTCCCCCTTCATTTTTTGCATCCCATCTTCAACCTTCGAAATCACCCATCTTCCTCCTTCTCGTTTTCATAATGCAACATTTTCATCCTTTCCTGGAAGACCTTGCCTCTTTGATAATTCAGTCTTTAGGCTGTATCATAAACGTATGTCCCAAGAGGAAGATCCACTAAATGCACAGTTGGTAACAGCTTTCCATAATTTATATCCAAGCAAATATCGAGGGATACAGTCTGGTACAGATCTGTAAGAAACTTGTGACTTGGGAGACTGGATACTGGTAATTATATTTAGGAGTGAGACACCTATATTTTTCCCTTTTCTTTCTTCCAGCCCAGAAAGTCATTATTTAATCCATTCTGTAAGTAAAGGGTCACTGCCTTTTATGACGCTACTGTGTTTTTAAAAAAACCAACAAAAATCCTTCATGATATCACACAGATAAACAAATTGGATGCATCTCAGAAACCTCTTTGGAAGACTAGCAAAAATTATAGTCACATCCTGTTCTCATTCAGCAGTTGGCATTTGAATAGAAATTTGGAAAAGCCATTATTTCAAACATTCCCTTAGTATTTCTGATTTTAATTTGCTATGGCTTTTCCTCTAGAGTATGATAATGCATGCACCACATCAAATAATGAAATAGTTTCAGCCGTGTTGTAACAGCAACTATTTTAAACTCGTTATTGCAAAAATGCAATGTTATCATAATTAAAGACTTAGGTAAAGTATCTATATTCATCCTTCTTAAACAGTGAAGAGCAAATTGTGAAATTATTATCTTCAAGGAACCCAAATCTAAAGGGCTATCATTAAAACATTAGAAAACTGCCCTTGGTATGTTAAAGTAACAGGTAAATATCACAAGAATTTTTCCAAATATCAAATGAGCAGTGATACAAGCATTAATTAATTAGGAAACATGACCATATAAGTATCCATATAGAAAACTTGTACCAACATTTTACAACTCCCACTGACTTTGCAATGTGGTGAAAAGTATACGGAACCTAACCCTAATCTGTGACTGTTCAGATGTTGGTAAACTACAACTCTCTCAGCATCTCACTTTTAGCTATGGCAGCTGATGGCTGTGGTTAAATTCATCAGTATATTTAACATTGCAGTTTTCCAGTGCTGTACAATTTTTTTATTACTTTGCACTCTTTTAACTTGCTTCAATAAGTTGTAGGTTGGAGCCAATATTGTGAAAAGTATCAATACTCCATTCCCTGAACATCTTTGTTCAGGTTTTCAGTTATTTCAATTTTCATCATGTTTTAGTCTTACATTTTAAGTCATCATCTGAATGTTTCAGACTAGAAACATTTTTTCAACAAATAAAATGGAGATTAAATTACTTACTAAACTGTTCACATTGGGGCAACTGTAGTTTTTATTTTTGTTTTTGTGTATGGTTAGCCCTAGTCTGCATATAACTGGTAAAATCACTTGGAAATATATGGTGTGATGTTACATGTAAATGTAAAAGGTATTAAAAGACAAACATGACTATATTCCCAATGCAATTGTCCAATTCTTTGTAGCATATGCACAGAAATCCTGGCATTATATCTAAGCTACTGAAAACAGCTAAGTCAATGCAGACGTTTTTCTTCCATTCTGCATATGGCTTGAGAATCATGTTTGCTGTCTTTCTTGTAAGAAAAAGCAGGATATTGCTGATTATGACTATTTTTCCCTGTCTTCCAAAACTAATGTAAGAATCTGAAAGCCACATAGAAGGATTCCACATAGAAAACCACACAGAAGTATTTGAGAGGATGCCACAAAGAGGAAGGGGGGGGGGTGTCAATTTATTTTCCAAAGCACCAGAGGGCAGGACAAGAAATAATGGATGGAAACTAATCAAGGAGAAGCAACCTGGAATTAAGGAGAAACTTCCCAACAGTGAGGACAATTAACCAGTGGAACAGCTTGCCTTCAGAAGTTTGTAGGTGCTTCATCTCTGGGGGGTTTTCAGAAGAGACTGGACAGTCACTTGTCTGAAATAGTATAGGATCTCCTGCTTGATCAGGGGGCTGGACTAGAAGAACTCCAAGGTCCCTTCCAGCTCTATTCTGATTTACTCTAAACATCCTCATACCGCAAACATCCTCATAATTGTCTCATTACCCATTAGCCCTGAGAGCCACAAAGAAACAACATGATACAGTTTCCTGGGCTTCTTGTGTTGTGTGAGGTATGTCTTTCATACCACTGGTGTAGTAGAAGAGGGAACACAATATGGATTTAAATCTCTGTGTAACCGAAATCTTTGTGTTATGAGAAATGCCATGATATGGTGATTAACTTGGGAATGGGAAAAGCGAAGGTGAAATCCTCATTCCCACAAGTGCTGAGTAAGTGGTGGATTGCTGGATGGCTCTCCTAGTTTAAGTTGCAAAGTTGTTGTGAGAATAAAATGATGAGATAAGAATATGTGCATTCTCTTAAACTCTTAGAGGAAAGGAGAATAGAGAAGAATGAATGAATGAATACAGCACAGGATGATTCTATCTCAGCAGAACTTCCGAGATCTAACCTATTTGTGTTTCACCAGGTGCAGAAATGCTCATTTAGGCATAACTCATAATACTTGATACTTCAAACTGTAAAAAAAATTACTCGTTTCAGACATAATTCATTTCCCAGTGGTGATTCTTTATATTAAACTACTGAGAAAACAGATGGTTTCTTTTAATATGGACATAACTGCAATATTTAACGCTATCTTATACTCTTTATTCTTCTTTCATTGTTACTCTATATTGTCTTTTATGTGTATGTTTTGTAAAATGTAATAAAATTATTTGAGACAGGCAACTGTAATGCTACCATTATAACCAGGTTGAAAACATATTAACAAATTCCTAAAGTTTATGTGGGTTATTTAAAAAAAACAAAACAGCATTTTTTTTTGCCAAACCATACATTATTGGTCAGCACCAAATGTATTTTAATGGAAACAAAAGCCCAATTATAGATTCCTATTGAATGAATGTAATTTAGTTACATTATTATTTATAAAGTCAAAGTCCATTTTCAAGACAATTAGATTGGGTAAATTACAAGATGAACCAAACAAGTTAAATCCCTTTGCAATCCTATTTACTTCATGCAGTGAATGCACTAAATATAAAATTTGTTTTAATTTTGCAATTTAAATTCACTGATTTTAATTTATTATAATTGATTATTCTCATTTGTTTATTTTAAGGTTGAATATGTAAATATATTTATATAACTGAAGAACTGAGTTCCCATTTTTTATATTTAGTTTTACTATACAGCAAGATATAATCCTCAAGAACTTAGAAAACCTTAGCATCTGCAGAATAACTAAGGCAAAATGGAACATTTGTACCACACAGCAGTAAATGAATTTTCAGATACAAATTTTATGAGCCAAGAAAAGCAGTTAGCTGATTCATCAATAATGCAACAGCACACTCTTGAAAAACACTTGGATATAAATTGCAATTTAATTTGCACTGGACCTTACTAGCACTTAGTTCTTGATACTTCATTAGAAGTCACAGAACACTGAAGATTTGAACATGTGAAATGATAAGGCTACATTTACAGATATATGTATGTTCCATCGTATTGCTTAGCATGATGGATATATGCATAGCCTCAAATTCCTTGACCTGCCCTCTCAACAGATTCATTAATCCATCATACATTGGTTTGCAATTCAATCCTTTTTCTCTTCATATGAGACTTATGAGTGAATTGCTTCAACTGTTCCTTTTTTGTTCATTCATTCATTCCATATTTATACCACTTCTGCCTTATAACTTCTGTTTTTCTCCTATATACTTTGTAAGAATCCATTTCCACTTTTCTGTTTCCTCCTTATACATCCAATGTCTATATAACAAAAAGGACTTCATATTTTCTTGATCTATTTTAATTGTTTCTTTTTCTCTTTGCAACTGTCCTTTTTTTGTATATACTTTATATTTCTCACATTCTCATTTCTTTGCATTAATCATTCTCTTATGTATTTTTTTTCCTCTTGCCCACCTCATTTTTCATTTCATTATTCCATAAGCAACATTATTTATATTTCCCATCACTGGAACTTCACTCACTTCTCTGGCACTCTATAACATAATTCTTTTTATTTTGTTCTAAGGAACATCCACATATACTTGTCTTATGTTCACTTTCTATTCATCTTTATAAATCTTTATAAATTATAAATCCTTTTACTCTACACAAAAACTCAAAATAAAAATAACTGATATTTAAACTTGTCTTAAAACACAGATTAAAAGATCTAAAATAGATTATGGTACAAATGCAAAGATGTAAGGAGCTGACCATACATCATCCTTCTTTGTCTCAAACCTACAAAACAGAAGGAAAATTATCAATTTAAACATGTAAGATTACCTAGATTTACATCTTGAACTCTGAATGGTAAAATGTCCTTAATGAAATACTGTCCTGAAGCATTAGCATAAGGCTCTCTACATATTTTAATGGTAAGAATGAAAGACATGTAAATTGTAAATCTCCCACTACTGTAATAGAGTACCTGCCAATTAACACTGAAATTAATGTTCCATTTTTCTGCGGAGATGTGACCCACATACAGAAGAATGGAGGTAATGAAGTTATATCCATCAGATGCATTTCTGTTGCAGTGAGGCACGGACAAAAAATGTTCTGAGAAAACCAACATAATAATTTATATTAACTAAACATATCTAGCCATGATCCTACTCACTGATGTAACACAACACCAAGGATGTATAAAGTGTGTATTTATTTGTTGTGAGCGGGTGGCGAGGGGCGGGGGGAGACATCTGTAAAATGTTTCAAGCTTAATTCTGAAATAACTGTGTGAGAGAACCTGCTCAGAGGCTTTGAAGTAATTGCTGCCGATAGAATGCTTTCAGAAACAAAAGGGTTGATTCTGTTAGCTGATGAACATGTATGTGCTTTGTTTGACTTATTCTAATTCTGGGGCAGAATCCATTACCACAACTAAAGGCAACAAGCCACCTTAGGGAATACAAGGAAAGGCAGACCATATAATGTAAACCTGTATTCCAGGACCCTTATTGCCAAAACTGAGGAAGAGGGTTTGTCAACCTTAGTGCTTTTAAGAGATGTGGACTTCAACTCCCAGAATTCCCCAGTCAGCACGAAGTCCGTATCTCTTAAAAGAGCCAAGGTTGATAAACGCTGGTTGGGATCATTCTTTTGGCTAGCGGTAGGATTATCCACTTGATCTCTTTGCTCCTATAAACTGGTCTTGCTATCCTCTTCCATTTCCTCCTTTGGTCATTTCCCACTAGTTTTTGTTTTTTGTTTTGTTCTTTTTTGGCCAATTCTGCTTGATTTCTCTTATTTCTCCCACATTTCAGAAGATCATTCTACCATGACAAGTTCACTTTTGGCATAGATCACAACAGCAGCAAAAGAATACAATTGTCTTATGTCTCTGTATACAGGAAGAAAAGCAGTGCTGATATTTTCCCATTCTCTCTCACACACTTTTTTCAGAGCCTTCTCCTGCATCTTTCACAAAGCCAGAAACAACATCAGCAACAAACACACAATCTAGCAAACCCCTTTGATTTAGGAGCTCAAATATAAGATTAAGACTGTGATCTTCAGCATGACTGATTAAGATAAGTAAGGACTAATTGTGTTATGAATATTAGTGATAAATAGAAGATAGTATAAGCAGGAATTGCTTCTACCTTGAATGAATTTGTATTGTAATACGATAACAGCCAAAGGTTATGACATAAAAACATGTAATATGACATTCAAGTAGATGTGCCACAAAGAAAGAATATTACTGAATGTCAAAAATTACTTTTTCCCTTTCATGGATACAGGGATGGATAAAGTCAAGTAGATTGGGACTCACATCTATTTTGAGTTTCTATAGATGAATAGGCCAATACTGATAAATAAATGAGAGGGAAGTCTACAGTTTATGTGGTCCACATTTCTCATAAGAAGGAAGCAAAATGTGATTAGAAAATTCCTAACACAAAGTTACTGATCTGATAAAGCAAATGTAAACATTGAGGTCAATGCCTAGTGATAAAGAAGCAGTGAGGAAAATTTGAAAATTTTAGAACACATATTTACATATTGAACAAGGCTACATTATAAAGTCGGGGGAGAGAATCTGAAATTATACATTAGCACAGGAGAAAGAGAAGAGGGAGGAAGGGAAGGAGGAGAAGGAGAAGTATCTTGATACTGCCCATTCTTTGTAATAAGAGCCATTCTTTGTAATAAAAGCAGACAGAGAGATGGCTGCAGATATAAATATACACAGATGCTATAACATGTGATTGACAACATATTAACAATGAGGAAAACCATTTCTTGTTTGTACTTGTATTTGGGTGTGTACATGAGGATTCTGAGTTACCAATTCCTCTTAAACTAATTGGTTCATACCCTGATCTTTTGGATTTTTAATCACAGAATATTGGGTCAGGAGAAATACCACAAGTAAAATTTTAAGATGTATATATTTTTAAGGGATACTACCCTTTCCTACCCTGTCCCCTTTCAAAGAAATGGCTGAAGATAATGAGAGTTGCAGTCTATTGAATGCAACATTTCACTGGCCTTGACTGCATTTGGAAACTAAACAGGGTTGGGCTTCTTCAGATTTTGGAATGGAAGATCAGGCAATTCTAGGTTTATAGGATGGATTGGGAAATTAAAAAGAAAAAAAACATCCTGAAAGACCTTGAATTCAAAATCTTGAATGCAAATCAATTCTGTATTAATGCTGAAAAAATTACATGGTTAAGTTCATGAAGTGATCAGGAACTAAGATTTAGTTGAAGAACTCCCTTTTTAAAAAACCTCAGAGTGCCAGTTTGGGAGTGGTCGATGTAATGTATATAGGCTTATTTCTAGAACATGTGACTCAGCAGCACCTACTAATCTTGTATGAGCTTGAAAGCGAAGTTAAACTGGGCTTGGTTAGTAGCTGGATAGGAAATTACCAGGCTACAATAACCCTGAAGTATATAAGGACATACCATTTGTATAGGGTTGGCCTACGAAATCACCAAGTCTTGAATTCAATTTGGTGACTCGAATGGACTCATTGTACATACGGGAATTACTTGGAAAATTTTGAATGTAAAAAGCATTTTGAAAGCTGCTGGGAAGTTAATAGTTCGGTTGCTGAAGAACCAGCGAAAAACTTGCGGTCAAATAGTCAAAATAATAACTTTTTAATAAATCTTCTAAAATTGCCATTGATCTTTCTCAATGTACCGTTTTAATTGTACAAACTTGGATCGTTGTTACTCAAATAACAATAAGATGTAGCTGATATCATTCTCTTATGTTTGTTCCTATATCTCAGGGGTCCCCAACCCCTGGTCCGTGGATCGGCACTGGTCTGCCGCATGCCAGCAACTGGGCAGCACAAACGAGCGAAGGCCCATCTGTGGGAGGCAGGCAGCATGCAAAACCACGCCCCCTCCGGTCCACGGAAAAACCTTTCCCACAGAACTGGTCCCTGCTGCCCAAAAGGTTGGGGACTGCTATTATAGCCGAAAAGCATTTTACTTCTACACAGCTATATTACCTCTTCTTCACTTAATACAGCTCTGTCTATGGAGGTTCTCAGTCGTCCAGGTCATGGTTGTCCCAAAGGTGCTTTTTCAAGAAAACCAGAAAATCCAGTTACCTCTTGAAAAAGCATCTTTGGGTTAATACAGCTCTATTTTCCTGTTGCGCAATACAGTGAGATATCTAGCTATAAAAATAAGAGACCCTTTTCCGAACATGTGGTGGCTTCGGAGCATCCTCTTTCCTGTATATAAGTGGGATTTACACATGCAGGTCTACTGTTCTCCAACATCTGTATAAATTGTATATAAATCCACATGGATGTCATATGTATTCCTGGTCTTGATATACATACGGGGCTTTTGGGAATCTGATACTGAGGGCACTAAACAGTAACCTGCTATATTAGCATCACATGTAACAAAAAATTAATTACAGTACATCAACTGTATTCAAATCAGTTGTTCTGTAGCAGAGGGAGAGTGCCTCTGGATCTTCAAAAATAGTTGCTTAGCAATCGCCACAGCTATATGATCTTTGGACCGAAAACAAAGGAATCGTAGTTGAATATGAGAAGGATGCTTCAGATGTCTTCAGCTTCTGATTGACAGATATCTTGGCTGTCTGCTTAAATCTTGGATGGACAAGCGATGGTGAATATACATTCTGAGGTCCCATTTATTTTCCCAACTAAGGAGCATTTGTCTATCCTCCCCATCCCCATTTTGTCTCACTGACATTCACAGACAAAAAAATGTTGCTTGGCAGAATATATGTTAGATCTTTGGCTGAGTTACACTACGGCGTGAAAAAAAATGTACGTGAGAGGTTCACTCGGAAGGTACCACTGTCCTCTTCCCGGAAATTCCTGGCAGCCCCCTTCTAAACTGGTATAAAAATAAAATGCTGGATATTGTTTGTCCAAATTTAAATCCTTTTTCTTTAAATTCAATTATCAACTTGGCCAAATATGTGGTTGACAGATTTTCTAAAATGTTTGACAGTACTAACGACCATGTTAAATAGTAACCACTTACATCCAGCGTATCTAAATATTAGTTTCCTTGGTGTGTATTGAAAATGTGTAACTTGACGACAACAAACATACAAGACCTCATCTCAGGAATTGGTAAAGTAAGCTGCTGATTATACTGTTTGGTCTTAACTTGCCGCCACATGAAGACCAAAACTACCCTTTTCTTTTCCTTGAATAAATAGCAATTAAAGCATGTAGAGGAAATGTTCCTATATCCAGCAAACGTATAATTGCTGGCTATATGAACTATTAAGTGCTCTTTCCCAAAGTGAGTTTTAGATATAAAAACAGATAGTGGGGATTTTTAAGGGAAAGGGAGACGAGAACAATAATATTTGCTCTGATATATTTACATTTAACAGTTATTGTTCCCATCAAACTATCTCCACTAAATATTTAAAGTGTATGGCATATAATGGGACAGCCAGTTTTACACGACTGGCATAAAATCGTGTGCATTAAAAATAAATACACACAATTTTATGCTGAGCTCAGAAAATCCATTTCCTTAGAAAAAGAGGAGCAATATGAGAATTGTAGGCGAAGCGGTTCTGTGATTCTGCCTGGATATAGTTTGGCAAGGAGTATATATAAAGAACATTAAGTAATTAGATTGCTTTAGAAGCCTTCAATGTCAACAGGCAAATTAGAAGCTTGCTGCTTAAAGATTTTTATCAGCCCCTCCTGTATATATTTCCCAGCCACAGAAGCATTGTTGGTTAATACTATCCCTGAGGTCTTTTTCCTAGTAGCATCCTGATTGTGAAACTCCTTCCCTTAGTTAAAATTGGCTGTTTTATGTGTTCTAGAGAGCAAAGACTGCTTTGCTTTGTTAGACTTTTATTTTAACAATGCCCTGAGATTGTTTATCTTATTCTACGCAGCATTAGATTGTACGGTAGTGTATTACCAATGTAAGAGAATATATGTAGCTCAGGGTTGAGTCTTCGATGCTCTGTGAACTTGGTGGCTTGGTTTCATTATCCCACTAGGTAACATAGTGCACTGCTGATGTTCCTTAGCTGGGTAATGAAATGTCTGCAAGCAAACAAACGAACAAGTTCAGAGAGCACCAAGGAGTCCATTGTAACAATATCAGATTGTCCCCAAAACCTTCAATGCCAAGAGGGAAATTAGAAGCTTACCCCTGAAGGTATTTATCAGACCTCTTGTATATATTCACCAGTCACAAAAGCGTTGTTGGTTGATACTATCCCTGAAATTAGTTTTTTATGTCTTTTAGAGAGCAAAGATTGCTTTGCTTTGTTAGACTTTTATTACTGCTCCAAGATGGCTTATCTTATTCTATACTCTGTAGCATTCCTTGAAATATATATCTTAGGTTGGGTTTTATGAATGATACTGCAACAGTGTTTATTGTTGTTATACTAAGAATGCTGTGAATATTTGAATGGTATTTATACTGCGTATTATCTTAAGCACCTGTTAGGAAACAGTGCATATAAGGAAGTCAATCAAATTTTCTACGAAACAGAGTTACAGTATCTGGCAGTTTTCCTAAACCTGCTATACTCCCAGTATTGCATTATATTACATTACATTATATTATATTAATTTATTTCTGAAACTCCCCAAATTCTCAGCATGTTGTCCTGGAGAAAAAAGAAGAGCACATGCCCTTCACTTTTCTTTATTTAATTATACCTCACCTTTCTTCTAGAAGTGGTACTAGCCAGTATACCTGCCACCTATATTTCTTCTTTTATCTACTACCTACTAACACTACAGTCCTTCCATAGGTTACGTTTTGTTCTCTGATAGCTTTCTTGACTATCCACCATGCCCCAGATAGAGAAAGCAGATCCTGAGAAACCCCCAAATAATTTAAGCTGGAAATAGTCATCTTAAGTTTGTACTTTTCTACTCCTTCGCTAATAGTATATCTGCTCCACTTTTCCTCCATCTCAGACCCACCCTTTTTGCACAAGACCCAAAAACCTTAGGCAACAAACACAGGAGAGAAAAGCAGAATTGTAGAGTAGTAGGAAGCCATTCACATCATCATTTCAATACAAATATATCCAACATATACATATACATATACATATACATATACATACACACACACACACACCTCATTCCATTTCTGTAGCACAGTCAGAGTAAGATAAAATGCTACACACATGTGAGAACACGAATGAGAGGAGACCCACACTCATAAGAAGCCTCACACCGCAGTGAACAAGGCCATGCATTCAATTTCAAGATTACTACGATTGTTGGCTGAGCAGGGACAAGAATAGCCAGAGAAATGATTTAAGTCTGGAAAACAGACCCTTTGTCAGTCAACAAGAGTGCTGATTTATCAACAAGTTAGCAGGTGAGTTACGAGCTGAGGCTGCAGTGGCTCAAGGAAACAACAATCAACAACTTAATAGCCAGCCATCAACACCCTACTTAACAGCTAACAGCTATATACAACCAGGCACCATAATAAATACAATGGGTAGAATATCACAGTTCACATATTCTGGAGAGAGAAGTTCCAGCATGAGCCCCAAAGCAAGGAAGAATAAACCTCTGGTTGCTGTGCCTGACTCAGATTGATCCTGTTGTGCACATGTCTAGGAGGATTGTGTTCCAGCAATTATTTGAGAGTGTTGAGTGCTCTTGACAATCCTACTATATATCTTAAGATAAAGACCTTTTCCTTCTTCTTCTTTTTAAAAGAAAGCTGAAAATGTCAAGGAGCAAAGTAAAATGACTTGAGAAGGCCAAACCAATTGCTATGCTGTGGTAGCAGCCACTGATCTTCTTTTAGTCTCTGAATTCCTTTGTGTAAGAGATGCTAAGCTGAAGAGAACTGAAGAGGAAGTCTCAATACAACCAGAAGATTGTTATCTTCAAAAGAACTCAAATTTCTTTACAAGGGAACTATTAGCAGAAGTATCTGAATTAGTCAGCAAGTACTTATTCTATGTGGTAGGTGGAGAGGTTCCTTTGGAGAGAATAATCTTAACATACAGGCTATCAACAAGTTCTAAGTCTACATGGGCCAGTGCAAAGATCTGTGAGAGAACATATTCTCACAATGTACTTGATCATTCCACTTGGAAGCCCCGTTTCTCAAGGCATTGAAACAACCATGAGAGTACCTTTAAATGTTTTACTAATCACTAGAGAAAACTAATTTTGAAGTAAAACTTGCTTTAATAATACTCCTTATACTTCCTTGCTTTCAAGACATTGTCTATAAATCTTAATTGTGTGTATCAGTTTGCACACGATGGTTTATTTCCTCAATATCTAGCATGAAGCTTGTTAAATCCTCAGTCAGGATTCAGATATGGGTATGGGACAGAAACGGCATTGGTTGCACTTTTAGATGACATCTGGCATGGGTGGGATGGGTGTAATACATCCATCCTTGCCCTACTTGACCTCTCAGGGGCTTTCAGTACCATTAACCATAGTATCCTCTTGTTCACCTCCTTCCTTCGGAGCCAATTCCAATTGGTGTTGATTAGGGAAGAGGGGTCCCATTTTCAGCTCCCATGTGGGGTTCAGTGCTTTCTCCTCTCCTCTTTAACATCTACATGAGGCCCCGGGTGGGCTTGTCTGTCACCATGCGGTGAGATATCCTCAGTATGCTGATGATAATAAAGTATCTTCACCCATGTAAATTTAAGTGATGTTGTGAATATCTTGTCCCAGTGCAGGGGTGTTAAATTGGTGGCCCGCAGTCTGGATGTGTCACATGCACGCCATGGCCACCCCAGCTCCACAAGTGGGAAAAACATTACGAAAGGTCATGTGACGGCAATGTGACATGGCACGTTTGACACCCGTGTCCTAGTGTATGGAGGTTGTGAAAGTCTGGATGGGGAACAACAGGCTTCAGCTGAACCCTGGCAAGTGAGTGGCTTTGGGTTGTGGGCCTAATGACTCCAGGGCTTTGCCATCTTTGGTGCTGGATGGGATTGCATTGCCCCATATAGACCCAGTCTACCCCAGAGGGTCTTCCTAGACTCGTGACTCCTTTTCAAGAAGCAGGTAGTAGCCCTGGCTAAGACAACCTTTGCACAGCTTTATCTGGTGCACTGGTTGTGCTCTATCCTGCGTCATCAGCAACCCCTATTTACAGTCACTCATACCCTGGTCACCTCCATATGGAATTATTACAATGAGCTCGACATGGGGCTGCCCTTGAAGGGTATCCAGAAGCTTTAGCCGGTACAGAATGCCACATTGCAGATGTCATCTATATATATTGCACTTCTGCTCCACAAACTGCATTAGCTGCCAGTTTTCTTTCAAGTCCAATCCAAGGTGCGGGTTTTAATTTTTAAAGCCCTTCATGGCATGGGACTAGATTATCTGAGGGCCTACCTCTCCTCAATTACATCAGCCCACCCCATTAGATCTGATAAAATAAGCATGTTACAGGTACCCATTGCATAGGGACATTAATTTGATGGGTCCCATGAAATGTGTTTTTCTACTAATTGCACCTGCTAATGGCATCTGCCTCATGGAATACTCTTCCCCTCAAAATTAGATTAGCTCCATCCTTTTTGATAATCTGTAAAGCTCTGAAGACTTGGCTGATGTCAGGCCTGCAGCTCCGTGGCGATTTGATTTAAATGGCTCAGGTGGCTCCATTGTTCAGGTGGCCATTTTAAATCTCTCTTATCTTGTGGTTTCTATCTTTCATTATTATCATAAGCGTTAACATGGTTTTTCATATTGTGTATTGGGTTTTTTTCCCTGATTATTATTTGCCACTCAAGATGGTAGGTTATATAAATCTGATAAATAAACAAAAGGAGACTCAATGTTTTCCAATGTTTACTTGCAGCGAGATCTGGGAATCTAGTTTCACCAAGAAAAAGAGATGGAAATGGTAGTAAGGCCTTTCATTGTCTTTTCACAAAAGTTGTATTCTTTGTGAACTTTCATCCAAAGTTTTTGTGGTGTGTTTTCCCAACTGTTTCAATTTGACATCTGAGACAATATCTACTAATATCTCTTCATTATTGGACAAGCTACTTGCATAGCTAGAATATGGTGGCAAAAAAAGTTGAATCCCAGAAAAGCTCAGAAAAGACCTTCTAGTTGTTCTGGAAATCCTGGTGTTGAAAAAAGCACCACAATGTGTGGTGGACAACGTCATGCTGTATTCCCTTGGGATAATCTGTAGGAGGATGCTTGTCAACAAAGGTGGGGCTGAAACACATGGTTGAGACCAACTACTGTCTTTTTTTTCAAATATTCCCTTTTTATTCTTAAATACCTTCTTTTTTTTTTCCTTCTTTCTCCCAATATAGAAGGTTGGAAAAAAATTACTCTTACAGTGGGTGGCTTTTAAATAAACTCCAGGAATGCATTAAATGATTTTAAGGGCAGCTAGAAGCTCTATGGCCAGCAACTGTTCATTTTGTGCAGTAGAAGCATATAAGTCAGTTGTGAACGTTGTTACAAATATTCCCTATAATTCTCTGCCTCACGCAGCTAGTGTTCAAATATATATTGCTACCAAACATACAATTTCCATTTCAAGTGTGACATATAACACAGGACTCTGTTGAAGAAGGAAGAAATGGACAATTGTCCTGGACTCCATACATGGAAGTGGCTCTATTGAAAGGATATGTCAGCTAATGGATTGGTCAACTGGATCTATATTTTGCCACAGAAAAGAATATATGTAGTTCTGGATGAACTACAGGATGAGGAGTCCTTGCTGCTCTCTGAGCTTGAGTTGTTTGCTTGCAGCTATTTCATTACCCAGCTAGGTAACACCCTAAACACTAATGATATTACTTAGTTGGGTAATGAAACTTCTGCAAGCAAACAACCAAGCTCAGAGAGTACCAAGCATTCTACTATATTTCACATTAAAAGACATTTAACTAATCGATTGAAATATACTTTCAAGACTTGCTTCATTGCACTACTCTATAAACTCCCATGTATTGGATTTGTTAGAAAAAACAAACAAAAGACAAATCTAACACAGAAGCAGGACACAATGAAGAGAAAGTTGAGGACAGAGATCTCAAATCAACATAATGGTCCTGGTCACTCAGAATCTGAAAAACAACCTAGCCCTATCATCTAAAAATAGAGGGATCATTAAGGTGATTTAGTCAATCCTAGTATTTCGTACAAGTCCTCAAGTTAACTATATCTGACAAATATATGTCCACCGATCCAGGATCTATGTGAAAAAAAGTCAATAGTGTAAAGCAGGGGTGTCAAACTCAAGGCCCATGGGCTGGATCCAGCTGGTGCTTAGATCTGGCCTATGGGACTGCCCTGAAATAGCAAATGACCGGCCCATGGTGCCTCTGCCAGTAAAAATGGAGCTCATGAGGGCCACATGTGGCCCTCCTGAGCTCTGTTTTTGTTGGCAGAGGGTTGCATGAGGCTGTCATAGCTGAAAACCGAGGTCAAGAGCCCGTTTTCGCTGGCAGAGCGCTTGGGCCACCACAGGCGCTTGACACAAGTGATGTCATGTTGGCCACACCCACCCTGGCCATGCCCACCCCAGCCACGTCCACCATGCCCCCCCCCCCGAGGTCAAGCACAATCCTAATGCAGCCCTCAATGAAATCGAGTTTGATACCCTTGGTGTAAAGGGAAGCCGAGTCCTTTCTTAAGTAATAGCTATAAGATAGCAAAATGGAACAGCTCAAACTCTGCTCAAATTCACATTATACAGTATAACATCTGTAAATATGAACTACTGTATATCTTGCAAAAGGATATGGCTGGGAACACATGTGCATTGTGTAACGCTAGTCTCTGCTTCCCTGGCACTGCCACTTGACAGCTATGATTGCATCTCAGGACAAAGAACAGCCATTGCTGAATGTGTCTTTAGACTAGAGCAGGTGCCTCAGATACCATCTTTAGATGCACT
Organism: Oxyrhabdium leporinum; assembly: GCA_032468155.1. Classification (NCBI taxonomy): domain Eukaryota; kingdom Metazoa; phylum Chordata; class Lepidosauria; order Squamata; family Cyclocoridae; genus Oxyrhabdium; species Oxyrhabdium leporinum. Next base: position 47,011 of record JANHFL010009682.1, on the reverse strand, counting down.
TTTTAGAAGCACAAGGACAAACAAATTTACCAATGTGGTAATCCTGAATTATTTGAACAAGGAGAGATGGAACGGCTAAACCACATACACGGAACATCATTAATTTCTCATCCTTGGCATCTAAACTAAAGGTCAAGGATGGGTAAGTTTCAGCACACTCAATTTCACTTTTCATTCTTTGTAAAAAGAGCAAAGGAGATCTGAAGAGTGGCCAAACTGGTGGTGTTTGGACATGATGGTCAGCAACTAATTTAAGAAACGACTGGTCGAAGCAGGCCAAGGCCCTAAGTTAATTTACCTTTGTTGCCAGTCTTGTCTTTTCTTTCGATGGCTGCTATTGCTGCCTGCAATTTTTAGAGTTTGTTGACCCTGATAGTGAAGAGTGAGCAGGAATCCCCCATCTAAAACTCTCATATGCTTATTGTAAACCGGGACTGCATAGCACCATTATGCGGTGTTTTTAATTTCATAGAATAAAAGTGGGACTGTACTTCTTGAAATAGTTCTGAATAAACAGATAATTTTCTTCAAAACAATACTCATGTGAAATGAATTATTAGCGCAAGACAGTTTTTCATGTTTGCTTGCTTTGTGGATAGAGTTAAAAGGAGAAGATGTGATTCTAATGGCTATTCTAAGATTATGTATTGCAATTCTGTTTTTCCTAACGAAAGTATATACACTTTACCTCACGTACCATGAAATATTTAAATCAATATATAGAACTATGGGTCCACGGAGTTAAAATTGTGAGCAATACACTAAATACAATGATCGATTGATATAGATAAATGTCCTGGTGTTCAAGAATCCTGGGGTGCATGTGACTCCAGTGGGTCAATTGCACATACTCTGCATGTGCCCAGTGGCATCTTTCCTTACAGTGACATAAAAATGTTCTAGGAACTAGCCATGGTCCTGAGAAGAAATTCAGGATTAAGTCAGGGCACAAATTAAAAGTTTTGAAAGAATCCCAAGGAATGGCGTGGTGACAGAGCGGATTCCAGCATTAAGGAGAGAAACAACTGAATTGTAAGCAAAGATGAATCCGTGTGGTAGACGGGCCTTCATGTGGGAAACTTTTAATTTATCAAAATAATCCTGTATTTGTAGACTCCTGATTAAATGTCGCCAGAACTGTCCCAACACTTCATTAGGAAGTATTCCTTGTTTTCAAGTTATTTAATTAAAAAAAAAGAGAGACACTGCTTTATTAATTACAGAGGGCTCAGCACATTAGTGGCTACTAAGAAAGACGGAGTTCGGAAGTTGGAAGTTTACTCCAGGAACCTGCAACATGCAAGAGAAATTGCACACGCATGCACGCACGGACAGTTGGGTTACAGTCCACCTTCCCATCTTTTAGAGCAAGCCTGGGATACATGGCAGTAGGAAGAAAATGTGCCGTGGGTTGATACAAAACAACACGTCCATGAACTACATTTTGATTTCTGTCCCATCATTTACCTGTACTGTTTGGGGGACAGGTGATTCTCTATCCCTTGTGAGGAAAAAGGGTACTAAGGAAACTCACCTAAAACATACCTTCAGAGGAGTCGAGAAGGAAGGAGACATACCACAGGTTGCTAAAGTATCTCGACAAAGTATCCTTGTTTTTGAAAGTCTGTAGAGATCCTCAGTCATCCAGGTCACGGTTGTCCCAAAGGTGCTTTTTTTTTTTCAGGTGGCAACTGGACTTCCTTGGGTTTTTTTTTTTCCTTTGAAGACCTTTCCCTTCTCATCCAAGAAGTTTCTTCAGCTCTGACATCTGAAGCTTCTTGGGTGAGAATGGAAACATCTTCAAAGAAAAAAAAAACCCCAAGGAAGTCCAGTTGCCACCTGAAAAAAACACACACCTTTTGGACTTTTTTTTGGGGGTGGGGAGTGGGGAAAGCTGGATCTCAGGCAGACCATTTCCCACTTACTCCCTGGATGCCGAGGGGGCGACCAAAATCCTGCCTTCCCTCGCGCTTGTGCCACGCTCAGAAAACGCTCGTTTCTTTCACCGGCATTTCAAATCACAACACAGGCACACATGAACACGCACAACACACACACACACACACACACACAGAGACGCTTCTGCCTTATTTTAAACAGCCCTAATCACCTCTGGGCCCATCTGGCGTCCTTGGCCTCCCTCCAAAGTTTATTCTCGCCCTCAATTTCTGTCAGAGAAGGGACCGCTCAGAAAACGCTGGCCAAACCGAGGAGCAGAGCAGTAGCGCACAGTGGTCAGATCCGGCGCCGCGGCCTCGTTATTGGCGCCTCGCTGGGGAGGGGGAGTGGGGGGTGAGCGGCAGGGGATACTCACCATTTCTTGCCTCAGGAGGTGAAGTTTGGTCTCCAGTCTTTCCAGCGCGCTGCCGCTGCCGCCGCCACCGCCGAGCATGGCGGCTCGGGAGGGTCGAGCAGCGGAGAAGCCGGCGACGCCAGGCCCTCCGCCGGGCTGCTCCCGGTCTTTTTCCCTCTCGCGGGTGACGGCGGTCTCCTCCCCGCGCAAGGAGCGCGCCAGGCTCTCGGGGACTTTGCGCCCCAGCTTGAGCTCGACGTCCCGCAGGTCCGGCAGGGCGCAATCTTCCATGGCTTCGGGGCGAAGGCGGCTTTGCGGATTAAGGAACAGCAACCGCGGAGGGAGGGAGGGAGAGGGGGGTGTTTGACGGGGAAAACCTAAGCCTTCAGCCGCGCCGCCCGACGCTCGGCGACCTTCCCATGGTCGTCCCGCTGGGGTTGTAATCCACCCCGGGCGCGACCGTCAAGAGGTGGAGCGGGGCACGAGAGCGAGCGAGCGAGCGAGCGGCCAGCCAGCCAGCCAGGTGACTCGCCGTAGGAGGCAGCCCGAGTGGTCGCCTTGGCCGCTTTCCGGCAGCAGCATTATTTGGCTCGCAAACCCCAGCCCCTGGGTTGCACCGGCGGCGGGCGGGGAGAGGGCGGTTACGGAAAGCGGGCACACTCACATGAACCTGTGGGGCGTTGTTATTCTTTCCTTCGGATGAGGATGAGCTCGGTCTCGCCTCGGAAGGCAGAGGAGGATAGCACTTAGATTTATATACCGCTTCACAGTTGTCTCTAAGCCGTTTACAGAGTCAACATATTGCCCCACCACCACCCTCAACAATCTGGGTCCTCATTTTACCCCCCTCGGAAGGTGGGAAGGCTGAGTCAACCTTGAGCCTGGTGGGATTCGAACTGCCGAATTGCAGGGTTGCAATTCTAACCACTGCACCACCACAGAGAAGAGGGCAGAAGTCTTAGGTTGTCATCCCCCCCCCCTTCTCTTTAGTCGCTTTAGTACAGGTAGTCCCCTTACAACAGTTCATTTAACGTTCGAAGTCAATGGCACTGCAAAAAGTGACTTACGACCATTGTTTCACACCTACGACCACTGCAACATTTCCATGGTCGTGTGATCAAAATTCAATCACTTGGCAACCGAAACCAATGATGGTTGCAGTGTCCCGGGGTTGTGGGATCACCTTTTGTGACTTTCTAACAAGCAAAACCCACGGGGAAGCCGGATTCACTTAACAACCTGTGTTACTAACTTCGCAGCTGTAGTGATTTGCTTCGCAACTGTTGCAAGAGAGGTCGTAAAATGGGGGCAAAGCTCACTTAACAAATGTCTCATTTAGCAACATAAATTTTGGGCTCATTTGCGGTTGTAAGTCCAGGACTACCTATAGTCTTGCTTTAATACTAGAGTCAGTGCCTTGGATTAAAGCAAGGGTGTCCAACCTTGGCAAATTTAGGACTGTGGACTTCAAGTTCCAGAAATCCCCAGCCAGCCATTTCCCCATAGGGAGTGGAGAATTCTGGGATTTGAAGTCTTAAAGTTGCCAAGGTTAGGATCCCTGGATTAAGGGCTGTGCTTATGGCCTGCCTCTGTTCAGAACGCATTTCGTAACAATTGTGCTACATTCAGCCTCCACCTTGAGGCAAATTTATTTCCGGAGAGGTAACTGGTTTGAGTTGTCCCCCAAATTGGAAAATTTACCCCCCTGCAGCAGAAGGGTCAGCCCTTCTACTCCACAGCCTGGAGAAAAGGCCTGTTCTCCTATTTTTAAGTTAACCTGCAGCTAAATTTTGCCAACCACAAGTCAAAGATGTATCTTCAATGACATTAATCAATAAAGTACATTCCCTTTCCATTGCACTCTAGGGAGAGGTTCTTTCTTGAGCGTATTTGTATACCTGCTTTGTACTTTAAGGATGCACAATGGGGGCTTGCAACAAAATGTGGCAGTGTGAAAGGCGCCTGGTTGGTGTTTGATCTGCTAAACCAACAGTGCCCTTCCTTAGACTACTCCATTCTGTTTTTCCTCTTGTTTCTCCACCAGCAACAAGCTGTTGGAGCTTCTGGGATCTCTTGTTATTGAATTCTGCAACCTGTCCAGTTTTTTTTCAAACTTCTAATACCTTTCCATCTGTGCAGATGGTTCCTAAGAAATCACTCAGGAAATGAGATTTCCAGACTTTCTTAAGATGAAACCCTACTGGGAATTCAGCTGGAGATAATCACCATCTTAGCTTGTTGTTGTACTATAACATTGTATTATCAAGGGCATTTTCCTGCATCGCTCCCAAATTATGGAATGCATTTCCTAAGGAATTGTGCTTCAGTCCAAATTTCTCATCTTCCTTTTCAAACAGAACCTTTTCATTGGATTAACATTTATTTTAGCTCAAAACCAACAATTAGATTTAATTGTTCCATATTCTCTTTTGCTATTTCTACCCCAAGGAAACTTGACAGTAAATTGAAATAATAATAAATCTTAAAGATATATTTGAGAGGGAAGAACTAATAAGTTTAAACAATAACAAAATAAAAACTCAGCGGAAGTTTTATCTAAAATGAAAACTCATTATAGTTTCATGTTCTCTCTTTCATAAAATTCCTGTTGAAAATCCTTTTCTTCAATAAAAAAATACGTTGCATTGAAGCTTAAGCATTAAACTAGGTATAGGATTTCAAAATTTGATTACATCAAAACAACCATAAATTATATTTTGCATTTCATATTTGACTGAGTGATGGTAACAGGATAGTTTAACTCTTCCTTCTTTGAAACAACAGCTAGATTTGGAGGAAATTCCCATTGGGTTTACGAATACCAGTTTCATAAAACATATTTATAGTCCAATGAGGGGAAAAAAGGTAACAAATGGAGTTGAAGGACCATACAAAGCTTGTCTCTGATGGTCACCATCTTCCACCTCTGTCCAAACACCAGTTAGCTGGTTTTGTACTTTATGGACTAGAAAAACTTTCCATTTTATCTCATATTTTTTTCCAAATACGGTAAGAAGACCAGAAACTTGTTTGTTAAAGACTGCTTCTTTCTGGGCAGAACTGGTGAATCCGTTCATTCATTTAATTTGTTTGTACATTAAGAGTAATTTATTTCCCCAAAGTTGTCTGTAATGTGGAGACATATTGGGGAACTCAATTCCCTTGAGACATGAACATGAGGTACATTTTTAATTATTTACTTGATAGATTTTTATCTTGTCTTTCTTCCAAAATCTCAAGGTGGCTTAAATGGGACTCCTCTGTTCATTTTATTCTAGAAGCAACCATGTGGGACAGTTTGGGCTGAGAGAGAATGACTGGTCTTAAGCCACCACGTGACTCCTTATAGTTAAGGTGGATTTTCTGATCTTCTCTGATCCTAGTTCAACTTTTTAATCACTATACCACATTTGTTCTGCCATATATAATTATTCTGAGAACTTGTCAGAGACTTGTCACTCAAACCATGAGTTTTTACATTGCCATTTACAGAGTCTATTATATGAAGAGTATATGCTGCAGGTGTTTGCAGAGCTAGGTGTAATTCAGGCCCATTTGTACATTATCTGTCCGGAGCCTTGAGCAATTTTCTTTTTTCTTCCTCTTGGGTCTCTCCTTCTTTGCTCACTGCCTCCCAGTGTGGATTGCGAAGATCATCATACAGGTGGTCCTCATTTAGTGACCATAATTGGAACCAGCAACTCAGGTTTTAAGCCAAGCAGCCATTAAGTGAAACAGCAGTTGTGCTTATGATCTTACTTCAGCTTTCCTTTCCATTATAGCTTTGCCAAGGTCATAAGCATAAGGACTGATTGCAAAGTTAATTTTTCATCGTGGTAATAAATGCAAACAGTTGCTACATGAAACAGTCGCTAAATGAGGACTGTCTCTACATGAATGGTGAGTCAAGATCCCGTCTTTCCATAATTGGTTGTAACGTGGCATGGCTCATTTTGGCCACACTGATTTCCTGTATGTCTGACTCAGAAAGTGTGTTACCCTTATCTAACAATTGGAACTAAATCTTGGGCCTGATATTTGCCCAATGTATCTTTTCTTTTTTCACTCATGGTAAGGAATAAGAGGATTCCTTGAGCTCACTGCATTATTGCTGAACTGTTGGGAACAGGCTGAACAACTTTATCTGATCTTTTATTTGTTTTTATCTCACATGAGCTGCCCTTTAAAAGAATAGCAGCTAATCTGCCATGGCTTACTTTTCTTGAGGCCTCAGCAGTGTATACAAGATGAAAACATGATAGGTTCTTGTCTCAGAGAACAAAATACTGTAATCTGAAACAACACAAGGCATCTAATCTCTTTGCATAATTAAGGCATACACCTATTTTAAAATAAGCTGTTACATTTACATACAAAGGCCAAAATACAATGTAACAACAATCAGCCATGTTTACTGAACCTCAACAGATATTTTTGTTCTAAATAAACATTTTTTTTGTAATTATACATGCATTTTAAAACCTTGCCCTTTTGCTGATCTATAATCACCCCTTTCTCTTTTTCCATACCTGCACACCTCTATAATTACATCCCCCCCTTTTTTTTTAGTTTGCAGTTGCCATGGCTGCTTTGGACACCAAATCCATCTCAATGAATAAGCTCTTTGGGGTCATTCACTGCATACATGAATGCCTGGATACTCAGTGGGGAAAGCAGGGCACCCTCCTTGGTCTGAACCTGCAAGTATATTGTTGCTGTTCCTGGTCCACAGTCTCGCCTTCAGACCCAGCTCTGTTGTGTATAAAGCACAGCTACAGTGAATTATAAGGTCCTGAAGGATGATTTCCTTCCAGTTCTTATCAACATCTCCCACTCCTTCCACCTAAAGTGTTTTCTGGATTATTATTTTTTCTGTAACGAGCCACACGTCAGTTTCCTTTGAAGTGGAAAACATTGCCCTGGGATTACAGTGGAGGGAACATAGCAGTTTCAGTCTAAAGTGGTCAATGAATGTTGGTTTATTCCCAACCCTTGGGTCAACCTATTGTGACTGTACAGAATAGTAGATAGCGAACCAGTTTAGTCTACTGGTTAAGGCACCAGGCTAGAAACTGGGAGACTCTGAGTTCTAGTTCCGCCTTAGCTATGAAAGCTGGCTGGGTGACTTTGGGCCAGTCCCTCTCACTCAACCCACTTCCACAGGGTTGTTGCTGTGGGGAGAATAGGAGGAGGAAGTAGTGTTAGGTATGTTTGCTGCCTTGAGCTGTTTATAAAAAAAAATAATGAAGGTGGAATATTAAATAAGAAAAATGATCCAATTTTATCTATGGGGAAAAACTGTTAGGATATGGGGGGGGAGAAAGGTCACTGAATCTTTTTTAAGAACAGTGGTCAGCCATTTGTCTGAAATGGTACAGGGTCTTTTGCTTGAACAGTGGGTTGGACTAGAAGACCTCCAAGGTTCTTTCCAACTCTGTTATTCTGTATTCTGTACTTCTTTAATACTGGAACAACTACAGATGACTTAAGGCTGCCTCGGCTATGGGCTGGGGAATAGATGAAAGAGTTATTGTTCACCTTATCTTACTGTATGTTATATACTGAGTCAGTTTTAGACTGGCTGTTTTGACTGCAGCGGCATAGAAATATGTTTAATAAATTCACCCGTACATATCAGGGAAATACAGCAGGAAAAAACTGGTTCTTGGGGCATATTTCTGAGGTAAGGTTCTGCGTCTCAAGGCCTTGATGCATATCATTTATACCCCAAAAGGAGATTATTCTCTCCAAAAATGGGGATTAAATAGAGGGCCCTCATCAGCTGCCATGCCTGTTTTTTTTAAGGATATCTAAGGTGATTCTCCCATCTTCAATTAGTTGGGATTTTCTTTCAAGTAAATTCAGTGCAAATGAAGAAACAGCATCTTTGAGCTTCTATTTGTTGTTATTTGTGTGCCTTGCAAAGATTGTAGGTCTGTGGAAAAGATTAAAGCAAAATTCCCTTAGCGTGTTGTCGTCGAGTCTCAAGATTTTCAGATTCCTTCAATGTTAGTCAGATTCCTTCAATGTAATCAAGGACATGACTAAGATGCAAAAAATTGAAAACGTGTCATTATGCGTAAAATAATGCTTTTGGCAACAGACTTTCAAAGTTTGTTCATTCATGGCAAGGATGTTGGGTTAACAGCTTCTGACTACACTGAGGTTACTAGTATTAATGTCGTAACTGGCTCATGGTTCAAAAACATCTGACTGAAGATCAATTGTAGTACTACAGTAATGGATGTTAGCATGGATACATTTTTCCTCCAGAGAGTCATAATCTAAGATTTCCTCCAGAGAGTCATAATCTAAGATTCCCACCTTTCATTTTTTGAAACAGGTTTCTAGCTGTCTTAGAAGCTGAGACAGGAAACAAAATAAACTACTGTTCTATCCATTTTGTTTTGCTCTTACCTCTAAGCATATTTAGCTAGTAAATGAAGTCTAACTAATCATTAACATAAAGACTGAAGAAAGAACCTTATTGTCTTTTTCCACACTTGAGAGGAGCTTTTTAAATTTTTCCCATGGTGATCAATGGTTGCCACCAACTTAAAACAAAAACATTAATGGAAATCTAGGAAGGATTTTAGAGTAACTGTTGTTGAACAGTAGCATACTCCTTTCTCCATGCCCAAAATTTAAACTACTAGCAAATACAGGAGTTCCTAATCTTTGTAATTTTGGGCATCTCCAGTTAGGGGAGGGGGAAATCAAGATGACAGCTGTGACCATGTTCTTGAGGGTTTTTTTTACCTTTGCAGTATCCCTTTGATAAAAAAAGGATCGCCAACATGATTGCCAATGTCTGATGAAGGATATCACAAGAAGAAGAAGAAGAAGAAGAAGAAGAAGAAGAAGAAGAAGAAGAAGAAGAAGAAGAAGAAGAAGAAGAAGAAG
>JANHFL010009682.1:18663-30543 GCA_032468155.1 Oxyrhabdium leporinum | reverse complement strand
GGTGTCTGTCATAATTTCAAATCTTTTTTAAATGGCCTTTCTTTCAATCCATTCAAAGCCATGGATCTTTTGCAAAAGTTTGCCAGGATGTCGAAAGGGAAAATGTGGAACAATTTGTATTCCTAACAGTATCTCCTTTGGCTCGAGAGAGTCCCTTTTCTTCCCTAAGAGCAATTATAAAGAGACTTTAAATGATTCTGAGTTCAGCTGATTTATCAAAGGTGTCCAGCGACTGCTGCACAATAGTTGTCATCGCTGCAATTGAATTACTGCTCCCTGTATTGTTCCATGCCCATAGTTCGGTGTGGCATTTCAGAATCTGTGACTATTGTATTCCTGTCACTTGTGACATCACGGCACCCAAAAGTGCATCCGTTTCCTCCTGATTTCCTGACAACGGGAACTGGAGCAGATTCAGAGCCATGGAAATTTGTAGGCAGTACAAGCCTGAACTTCAAACTGGGTCCACCTTGCAAAACAACAACAACAACAACAACAACAATAACATGGAGTTTGGAAAAATCAAGAATCATTCCAAGCCAAAACATCAAAGCAGGACTCCCATTCTTACCTGAGAAGAGACTTGCAAATTACCAATTTACACACTTACTGCATTTCTCAGGAGGCAATTCTTAATATTTAATCATTGACTATTGTTAGTAGGTCATGTATACAGGGTCACTGCTTTTTCATGTTTGAGTCAGTCCTGACTTCCTGGACAAGTCCCTGCAGGGTTTTTTGGCAACATTTCAGAAGGATTGTCTGCTTCCCAGGGCTGAGAGAGACTATCTGTCCGTAGGTCACCTAGCTAGCTGGCCTTGTGAGTAAGGCTAGACCAGAACTCAAATCTCCTGGTGTATAGCCTGTATTTTAACAATTGCACCAAATTGGTTCTCTGCAAGGTTGTGGTCTTTTTCATATTTACTGTTCCAGAAATATGATGAACTGTACTAACTCTCTGTGTGTGTGCGTATGTGTGTGTGTGTGTATCTGTTCAGAAATAGTACAATACCGTGAGATCTACTTTCACATAAGCAGGTACAGGTTTGCAGCTAAAATGATTTTCAGTGATTCTCAGAATTTCTGAAAACTCTTCAGCAAATTGTAATAAATAGAGATTTGTTTTCCCCCCGAAATTCCATAAACTTTTATGGACAGGTTCAGATTTACTTCTCTGCTGCTTCAAGGTACTCTGAGAAAAGATGCCATTTTTGGGGGGTGCTCCCTCTTTCACTCCTGCTGTTATATTTATAGAATAGCTGAACCAATATATTGTTAGGTAATTGTGTTCAAAGGCACTATATAATTGCAGGTGATTGATCAGTTGTTGGACCTCACTCTGTTTCCCAGTGAGGCCATCTTTGAAATAGTTCAACAAAAAACATCAATATAAAAGAATGTATACAGTCTGTGAATGTGTTCTCTACTGTACAAATATAAAAAGCTGCCCTGAAGCCTACGGATATTTTAACAAAGGAACATGAAGGGGTAAAATATAATTAATTTGATGGGTATGGAGAATTAGGTCAAAAATTGTAACCATAACCCTAACCATAACCGACTGTAACCCTGACCCTATGTGTCTTCCACATATTTTCATCCGGGTATCTGTAATATAAACATTGCTTTAACTTTTCTTCATTCCATATTTCTTAGGAATACTTAAAAAAGAGTACTTGGAAACTCTTGAAACAAGTGATATAGGCTGGTTTCCATCATGAAAGAGTCACCTCGAAGCAAAATGAGCGGCAAACAAATCTAATAAAAAAGCTTCAAAAGCTTATTCACCAAGCTACATGTATCCTGTTAGTTGTAGGCATATAGCATACTATGTGTGCTTTAAAAACTAGTGAGCTAACTATATAATTAGACAGCTTGCAAAGGTAGGCCTTAGATTATAGTAATACCTACAGAAGTGGTATGTATTTAAGGTATAAAATGATTGTTTCCTTAGACACAACACTAAAGTATATAACTGGCCCACTTAGCAATTACAAATAATAGCAGCTCAAAATTAGAGTTTATGGAGTGCTGTGGAAATGAGACCAAACAATAACCACAGTTAATGCAGAAAAAAGAGAATCTGTTGGGCTCGTTCCAATTTCTATGACTCTTTTTCAATTCACAAGATCCTGTAATTCTTTTGAAATCTATTTTACATTACTCAAAGTATAAATTCTAGCAGGTGTCCATTTCCTCCTTTTTTTCCTCCTTATTTGTGCTTGCTCAAATTCTTCAACTTTTTGATGTGCCAGTGAAAGCTAAGACGCCAATAGCAAATAATAGGCACAAACTCATTCAAATATCTAAAATGTTTCTACGCTGTATGCCAAACTGATCCAAGCTGTAACTTATGCAAGTTCAAAGGACTTTGTACAACATAAATAGATTTGGCTTAGCAAGGTTGGATGTGGATTGGCATTTATCCAAACTAGGAATTAAAAGAAACACTTGGCAATACATGAAACCTACATGAACAATAATGAAACATACATATTTTCTCAAAGAATGAAAAGAATTTATTCCACTTTCTTTTGGAATTGGCTCATGACAACTATGTTTGATTAAACTACTGTCTGCCCACAGCAGTTAGCATGATCTGTAGAGAGCTATAATCCAAATATTTAGTATAGGGCTTTAATCCTAATTTCTCCAAATAATCCAATATTGTTGTATGTACATGTTAAGAAGTATTGAGTAAATGTCATTGAGTAACACTTGGAGTGTGCAAAGGTCACTGCTGTGGCCAGTTTCCCACAAACTGAAACTGAAAAATGAGAATATGGGTGCAATTTATTTATTGTCAAATTTATTGTCAAATTTATATAGCCATCCATTTTACATACCAAGTGACTCTGGACGGTGTACAACAAAGCTAAAAAATATTAGTTACTAAACATCAAACTATTATTATTATTATTGCAAACATACAAAAACAAAGCTAAAAAGAGGAAAATTGGTTGAAGGGACATTCATAACATCAGAGTCACCTCAATAATTCACTAGTCCCCTGGGGTCCCCAAGCCTGATGGCATAAGCAGGTCTTGAGAAATTTTCGGAAAGCCAAGCCTCATTTCAGTGTGGTGGATATTCCATAACACAGGGGTCACTGCAGAGAAGCCTACGCCCACCAAATGTAGCTCCCTAGCCAATGGAACCACTACCATGCTCTCTCTACTGGATATGGTGGGACAGACAGATGTAATTTGGGAGAGGCTGTCCTTCAGATAACCCTGTTCCATTCCAAAAACTATGTTGCTGTATCTAGCTATATCTGTCATCCTCTTACTTCTGCAGCTATTTAAAAAAAAATTAAAAAGCTCCTGCTTTTATTGACAACTCACCTGTTCCTTGTAGGAAACCTAGAACACTTAAACAACTGATAAACAATAGTTCATTTTTGGGCTTAGCAGCCTGTAGTCCCAGGGCTAAATCAACTCTGTAGATCCTGTCTGCTCACTTGCACACAGTTGCCTTCACAATGGCAATAGAGTATGTGACTTGTGTTGAAAGGAATTAGTCAGTGTATGCTTCTAAGAAATGCAAGTCCTGTTTTCTTTGAATTATAAATGTCATCAAGCTTCTCAACCCCTTTGGATCAAGCATGAACTTTAGCATCTCACATTGTTTATTTAAGAACAATGCCAATATTACCATCTTTAAGCTCAATTTTAATCCAAGAACTGTTTTCTTATTGTTCTGCCCTGGGCTGATCCATGCTAATCCTAACTAAACTGAACCTAGTGGAGCTGATTCACTTCAACGTAGACTAGTTGTAGAATGTAATCACAATAATGTAATTAAATCCATACCCAGGAAGAGTGGACGACTCCCTTCCCCTCAAAATTATATCAGCTGTGCATAAACTTGACATAACAATCCAGTGCTACAGTTCAGCCAACATAACTAAGGAAGGCCAATAAGTCTGCCCACTAGAGCTGTATTTAATGAGCGCATGATTTTCTATGCTGCTAACCCACTCAAATTCCTCTTGGCTGGGCAGATCAAATATTATAGAGTTAATAATAAAGAGCTTTGATGTACTGATATCAGAACAAAATTAAATGATCTTGAAGTAGGTGTATCAAAAGTATTTAAAGAGTTAGCCTAGACCTGGGGAGTTGTAATCCATTCTACCCTCTGAAACCCTCAGAGGATTTTGGGCCAGTCTCTCTCTCCCTTTCTCCCTCAGCTCAACTATTTCAAAGAGCTGTCGTTATGGGGAAAAAGGCAAAAGGAAATGCAGTATATACTATCCTGAGTTCCTAAAGGAAAAGTGAGATTGAAGCAAAGGAACAAGTACCACACGGGCAAAAGCTATGGATGTCCTCTTTTTTTTTTCCTCAACAGCCAACATAACGGTTCATACTGCAGTTTAAGATAAGATGTGCCTGATTTAATGATTTTTTTTCTTCTGAAAAATCCACAGATTTTCTGAATAAACAACAACAACAAGAACAAAAACCCTGCAGACATCTTGTCATATTCCTTGCTCTGGGAGTGCTCCTCAAAGGGATTTGGGAATTTCTAGCTCTTTTGCAACTATGGGTTTATCCCAGCTGATCTTAATCCCAGTTCACACAAGCAGGTGTATGTTAGATAAGAGTAGATGTGGATGGTATTTTTTATCAATCTTGTGCTGCAGTGAACTTATTCTCTCGTCAAGATGTAGACTGCTGGTGCTCTTTATGTCTGGGATGACCGGTGACTAGTTAGGATGCTATAAAGCCAGATATCTGATGGACCCTGGTCGCTTTCTGAATGCATTTGGGGATTTTTCCAGTGATTTTATAGGCAGTTTCATCATATATCTGGGCAATCTTTGGAATACAGGTAGTCTTCAATTTATCACCACAGTGAGGATCAGAACATCCAGTGCTTAGTGATACAATCATTAAATGAGCTTTGCTCCATTTTACAATATATTTGTCACAGTTGTTAAGCAAATTATCATGGCCATTCATTGAATCACACAATCCTTAAGCTAATTTGGCTTCTCTGATTTCCCCATTGCTTGTCAGAAGTGTCTTGGGAAGGTCACAAATGACGATCATATGACCCCGGAACATGGCAACAGTCATAAATACATGCCAGTTGCCAAGTGCCTGAATTTTGATGATGTGACTGTGAGGACAATGCAATGGTTGTAAGTGGGAGAAGTGGTCATGAGTCACTTTTGGTATTAAATAAATGGTCTTAAGTTAAGGACTACCTGTATAGAAATGATTAGGGCGTTGGACAAGATTGCTCCCATGTGCCTCTCTACAGTCGCTTATCCATGGGGGAAGGTGGGGGAGGGTGTCTTTCATTTACTGAGGCAATTTGGAAAATAAAGCTACTACAGATATGCCTGGAACAATATTGGCAAAGGAATCGTGGACTGATTATGACTGAATACAGATAAATGCCCAGATTTGGGCCTCCACTGTGATGATAAGAACGGCAAAGCATGAATAGTTCTGCATTCTTATTGCATGTGTAGATAACTGTCCAGTGATCCTGCTCAGAATTACTTAGACCTGTTACGGAAGGAAAGGCAAGACATACTCTAGCACGGTGATCCCCAATCTTTCCAGCTTGGTGGCCCTGCTCAGCATGGGGTGTGTGTGTGTAAGTGGCGCTTGTGCTCACGCGCGAAGCTCCACTTGCACGAGTGTAGAGTGTTCATGTGTGAAGCTTCATCTGCGCAAGTGGAGTTTTGCATGAGAGCGCAAGGGCCTGCCGCTCGCGTGAGTGGAGCTTCACATGCGCACCCTTACTTATTGGCCGCCCAGTTTTGAACAGGCTGTGGCCCGGGGGTTGGGGACCCCCTGCTCTAGCAGACTGCTAAGATAATGTCTGTCAGTGTCTTTTCAGATTCGGTCATTTGTGTTTGGTTGGATTGAATGCCAGTTGAGTGTGATCTATCATGATGAGTGAGGTAACCTCTTGCACAGGGCTCTTGTTCAGCCTGAGGAGGTTGAGAGGATCTTTTCTGATATCATCAGTGGATTGGACAAATGCCCAAACTGGATGGATGGATTGATATAGATGGATCTTTGGGATTCAGGAGTTATCAATATCTCTTTGAGGGAATTTTTCCAAACAATGTCCAGTGTCTTATTTGGGCATGCCTCAATATAAACTTAGTTACAGAAAAACACATTGCTATATGCTGCTAGATACTAGAATTAGGTTGCTATTGAGGTGTACAGAGTCAATCTAGCTGGTGACTGAATCCTAAAAAAACAGGATAGCTGTTTCCTTGGTGCTAGGAGTGTTTTGTGACATCTTACTACAATATTTTTTTTTCCTTCTGTTCCATTGTCCAATTCAGAGACCGCCTGGACAAGTCTTTAAAATTTTTTTGACAAGGTTTTTAGAAGTGGTTTGCCATTGCCTTCTTCCTAGGGCTGAGAGAGAGTGACTGGCCCAAGGTCACCCAGCTAACTTAATGCCTAATTTGAAATTAGAACTGATGATCTCCTGGCTTCTAGTCAGAGGCTTTCACCACACCATCAAACTGGCTCTCAGAACCAGATAAGCATAAACTTATTTTTTTCACCATCTTCCATATAAAAGCTGTTAATACGTACTTAGTGATTACTTTAACTTCTGTAAAATATTCATTGTTAGTCTTTTATATTTGTGAACATACTGCAGATAGAACAGGAGTGAAGTGGGTGAACTCAGTAGCAATGTTGAACCAGTCTAAGAAAGAGTATGGATTGGAGATAAATATTAGATAAAGGAAGATTTTTCTCACTCTGAAATGTGCTTTCCTGCAAGCATGGATCAGACAAATGCAGATAAGTCACTTATCTTCACACATTTGACTGCCCTGGGGTTGGAATGCTGTCGTAATCATCTGAATAGGTCAGATGGTGATCGGTGAGAAGAGGCTGGTGCTCCTCCTGTTTCTTGGAATACACAACACAAGAGGCTGCAGCGAATACAAGTGCAATCAGGATCAAAGCAGCCACTATTGCAATCGTTATGATTTCAGTCACATGGAGAGCTGGAGCTGAAAGAAATGGGGAAAACACAAAGAAGAGCGCCAGTTTTGTGAGATGCTAATCCACTAGGGAATTTATTTATTTTTTAGAAAACGTGGAAGTTAATTGAATTCCAATAATTTCAGGATCTTATGGATTGCAGCCTTAACCTTCTAGAAATAGCTATTTTAAAAAAAAAAATCCGCCTTAAATTGCCATAGATCTAAAATCATAGGCTTCATGGGTTGTTTGTTTATAAGCATTTCTATGGTGCCCATTTCCCCAAATCATTCTTTTTTTTTTTAACCAATTGAAACACTGAATTAATGGAATGCATCCCTTAGGAGTCTGAATTCAGTTCAAAACTTGAGGTATTTACTCTGTAATATAAACATGAAATGAAATGAACGCTTTTGGTAACATTACTAGAAAATATCATGTAGCCAACTCAGAAAATGTGTTTTCCTTACTATAAACCAAGCTGTTAATCAAATCAAGACGTTGCAATATTTAATTCATTTGTCTTATAGACAAATACATATATTTGTCTATATTTTTGACCAGCCGATTCTGATGCTAAAAAGGAGCATTCCCTATTTATCAAATACCTTTTTCTTAAACAGATCTATCAAGATATTTAGATTTTAAAAACCACATATTTGATACTTAGCCTGATCAGTATTTAATGGTGCAAACCAGTCTAAGAAGCTGCAAAAATTATTACAGCCTATGACGGTTATTTGGCACATGATATATGCACAAATAGTAAAGTTTCTTTTGATCTAAGAGGAAAAAATAATGTGCTACATGGTGAAAAGAAGAAATTACATAACTTACCTGGCCACTGAACTTCATAACTGTAGCCCAGGTTTTCTGGTGCTGTAACAAACATCTCATCATTGGTTACAGGAGGCCAAAATGGTACCATATTGTACTGTCTGTTGTGTCCAATGGGGGCGTTTTCTAATGGGTATGTTGAGTTATCTAAAGAAAAGGAAGTAACTATTAAAGTTTGAAAACTTGGAGTTAAATACTGAAATGGATTTTCAGAAAAACTGGTTTGACATTATTAAAGGCTGATAAAAACAATACTAAATGATAGATTAAACAACAGCATCTGCCTATCTATATCCTTGGGAAAGACTTGACAGATGGACAATGCCAAATCCAGTAGAAACAGCTGGCTGACTGTGCGACCAAATTTAATCTTCACTTAATATGGCCCGGCTTCCAGTGTTATTTGGTTAGTTAATGGACTGACAATCTACGGATTGTTTTAATGACTGACATGCAAATAAAGTGAAGCTCTTAGTCTTGAATCAGTGTTTAATGCCACCTTATAGGAAAGCCATCCTTCTATAGATGCCAAACATTACAAAGCTTAGAATAGATTCCCAGACAGAATCAGTTAATATTCTATAACAATGTAGGTTGAGTGAATCAAAGATTTGAAATTGGTTTGGTTTTGTTTTGTTTTGTGTGTGTGTGTGTGTCTGTGTGTTTGTATTTCTAAACCATTAAGGGGTCTTAAATGAGCCATGGTGGCGCAGTGATTAGAGTGCAGTACTGCAGCCTACTTCTGCTGCCTGCCTGCTGCCTGCAATTTTGTAGTTCAAATCTCACCAGGCGCAGGGTTGACCCAGCCTTCCATCTTTCTGAAGTGTGTAAAATGAGGGCCCAAAATGTTGGGGGCAATATGCTGATTTTGGAAACTGCTTATAGAGGGCTGTAAAGCACCGTAAAGTGGCATATAAGTCTAAGTGCTATTGCTATTGCTAATGCATCTGAAAACTTATACCTTGGAGTCTCACTGTGAATCTTTCATAGAACTTTTGTAATGAAAAGTATTCTAGAACACATTCTAAAATAAGGATGCACTCCAGATGCTTTGAATAACAATTCCACAACCCTTTGACAATTACCATGCAGACTGAGACTAATGGGAGTTGAAAACTAGGCTATTATCCTTGTTATAAGCGATTTCCCCCATGCATGAATATTTGTGATATTCACAAAGTGTCACTTTTGCTTCATGGAAGCTGAAAATGTATTCTACGCTGGACATTCGTGCTTGGACATTGATCATGGGTACAATGAATTAAACTGGGCCAGTACTTAGTCAACTACTTTATCCACTATTAATTGTCTCCTGACATAATCTTGCGAAACTCACTGTGCCTTTCCATCTTTCAGTGCAGCTGGAAGCTGTTGCTCTCATGGTACAGTCCCTAAAAGTTTCTTTTTATCATCATTTTTTTTTAAAAAAAATCTGCAAGACAAGACTTACAAAAAACCAACTAACTTCTACAATGCCAGTTCCTTTCGGCTGTTATTGCTCAGCAAAGCATGGCATGAAGTTAAGGAATTCTCCTGCAGCAACGAACAGTCATATGAATCTTAAGAAATACCATTTGACTTGCTATTAAAAACACACAGAGCGCGTTGCTGTAACATTTTAAAGATTATCTTCAAATGTATGCCCTACAACAGAGTGTGCATTGTTTTCCTTTTCTTTTGGGAGATGGAAATACAGAGAGCTACATATTCGGGAAGTTAGGAGATGTAAAAAAATAAATAAATGCTAGCATTTCTGTTTCTTGGATCTGCCGATGCAAAGAAATGCCAGAAAAGCTTATGATCTTCTGGTGTGATTTATCCTTTATCAGCAATATATACAGTAATTCCTTTTGGGGGCTAGATTTTATTCTGCTTCTAGTAAGGAGAGATAAAGGATGCAGTTGGGGTTGGTTGCATTGCTGCTGTGGGATCTTAGCAATCTTCTTTACAGAGACGAGAGCTTGTGGCCTGGATAATTCATCTCAAGCCCTGTGTTGGGTATGGATTGAACCTCAGATGCTATACAGAGGAATAAGATAAATCGAGACATCTCACCAGGGTTATGCCTTCTCAGCCATTCATCAAAAACAGCATCTGTAAACGTGTGGAGGAGGACAAAAATGGGATCATTGGGGGATAAATGAGTTTGGCCTCCAGTTCCATTCAAAAACAGATGAGCCAGATTGTGAAGGCTTCGCACGGCCGGATCATACTTTCCTGAAGGATTGCTGTAGCCTGGACATAAGAATAAAGAAGAGGGGAACAATTGAGAAAATTGAGTGAATAAAATTATGTATTTAGTATAATATATTTAGCACCCTGCATATTGATTCCTTTCAAATTCATTCTTGCAATATTACTATGCTTTTTTAAAACACATTTGTGGATCAGTTCTGTCCAGGTTCTGTGGTACTTTTCATTCTTGGAACTCTGTCTTTAAATATGTATCTGGTGCTGTTTTTTTAAAGCTTTCTATCAGAGAGAGAGAGGGAGAGGGAGAAGGAGAGAGAGGGCAGGAGAGAGAGAGAGAGAAAAAAAAATAACATACATACATATGTACATGTCCCAAAGGTGCTTTTTCAAGAGGCAACTGGACTTTCTGGTTTGTCTTTGAAGACGTTTCGCTTCTCATCCAAGAAGCTTCTTCAGCTCTGATGAGAAGTAAAATGTCTTCAAAGAAAAACCAAAAAATTCCAGTTGCCTCTTGAAAAAGCACCTTTGGGACAATCATGACCTGGATGATGGAGAATCTCCATAGACAGTATAAAAACAGCAGCTATGTTCAAAGGTATGCCCCAAAGAATTCACTACAATTTTTTTGTGGTACATACTCGAAGTTGCAACAGGTGCAATTAAGGAGCAGGTCAAAGCAGAATTTGTAGACATTGGGAAAAATATGAAAAAATACAGTGCAGGGACAGTTTTAATAAAAATTCAGTAGAAAAGTAGCATTTCTGCAACTGGAATTGCCCCCATGTGCTACTACACAAGTCCGCAGGTACATAAGATAGAGCCAGGAACAATGAATGTCAAAACCTGTATTTGGGTCATGCTTATGTCTATGCATATGTGTAGAGAGTAAAGAAGATGACCCTGATGGAAATATATAGGAATCATTACTTGGACTAAAGTGTTGTTTTTTTAAAAAAATCCAGGAGAAGAAATATTTAAAAGTGCCTCAAGCAGACACCTATCTAATCCAGTGGAAGAGAAAAGGGAGAACATAAAGCTCAATCAGACTTGCAAGATTCTGTTACTGTAGTCAATATCAATACGTTTTATTCTTATTCTTTTATCCTTTATTCGTGGAGTTGACTTCATGGTCTGCCTAGTGGGGCCAACAATATGCCAGACCAATGCTGAATGGCAGAAGTTCACTGCCCACTGTGCTGATCAAGTCTCGAGTCACGAGAGTTTTCAATTCTGTCAGTTTCCGAGGAACCTGCTTCCAGGTTACTCAGTTATAGACCAGGAAGGACAAAAAAGCATTTTTTGTGAACAGCCCAATTCAATAAGACATGTCCTCCGTATAAAGTGTAACTCAGATGTAGGTTGATCTTTGTTTGTTCCTTCATTCAGCACAGATAAAACCTTTTAAAGGGAGCACCTGCCTATTTAAGGTTAAGATAAAAAGGGAAATTGTGACCAAAGAAAGTGCAGGGTGGTGAGGAGGGTATGTTGAAGGCAGAAGAAATAAAAGCAACGTGATACTTTCTTCATCCTCAGGGAGTAGTTCAAGGCAAGTACTTCGGATTGTTCTGGGTACCACATCAGACAATGAAAAAAACACTACAATGGATTTGGAGGAAGTAACACAAATAATTAGTCAAGTCCAAATCCTTTTCTCCGATAACTTCATTCTTACTTTCACAAGCCAGCATGAGAAACATTTTAACAGGTCAGGGACTGAATTTAATAGCATTTCCCCAAACTTTTTATTGAGTTAATTTTTGACTGGCTAAAAAGACAGATTTTCCTCTCCTCTCCTCTCCTCTCCTCTCCCTTCTCTTCCCTCTCCTCTCCTCCTGTCTCTCCTCACTTCCCCTCTTCTCTTCCTTCCCCTCCCCTC
>JANHFL010009682.1:0-18563 GCA_032468155.1 Oxyrhabdium leporinum | reverse complement strand
CTTTATGAAAAAATACCTTTGTGACAACCAGGTTGACTTTTTGGGAAAGTCAACAGGTAAGATTGCAGATGGTGATCAGATGATCTTAGGACATTTGGCAACCTGTTGTAAGTTTGGCAAACCTGGATTGCAATTGGTAAGACTGGATTGCAATCACATGACCACTGGGATATTGCAACAGCCATAGGTTGTATGCTGGTTGCAAGTCCTAACAAAGACTTGAGACTTTAGAAATAGAGCATTAGAGGGGACTAAAGATTAGACAGAAGAGAAAAAATGGGGAAAAGTATAAACTTGCCTCTGATTTTTGGTTAGCATAGGGATTTAAAATGACACAAAAGATTATATACTGCAAGATATTTTCAAAAAATGGGGCTAGAAATTAGTAACTGCAATGTCAGTAATGTCAGCAATGATGTCTGCTTCTATGGATAGACTAAAATATGTCAAAGAAGGAACACAGATGTGGAACAAATTTTGGCTGATGCAGAAATATTAAAGTAGAAATACTGGAGGATGATGATGATGATGATGATGATGATGATGATGATGATGATGATGATGATGATGATGATGATAATAGCGTCAAGGGCCGAAGCGTACAATTTATTGATATCGCTGTACCAGGAGACGTCAGAGTCAAAAAAAAAGAACTGGAAAACATCATGAAATATCGCAACCTGGCCATCAAAACTACACAGTTATGGATGAAGCATGTAACAGTGATTCCCATTGTCATCGGGGCACTTGGCACCATGTCCAAGAATTTTATAAAATACATCAAGCAATTGCAACTTCCTGCAATAACACCAGCGGAACTGCAAAAGACTGTGCTACTTGGAACAACATACATTTTAAGAAGATACTTGTTTGATACCTAGGACGCTGGCAGCAACCTGTATCAACCATTAGCACCAGTTACTGGTATTTATGATACATTTTTAAATGTTCAGTTGACTGAGTTTCATGTTTAATGCATAAAAGAGATAATAATAGGAGGAGGAAGAAGTACTACTACTACTACTATTACTACTACTACTACTACTGGAAAATAATAAGAACTGGAAAACTTGGACCGGAATATGCATAAACTTTTGAATATGTACCATCCTTTACATCCACAAAGTGATATCAACAGGTTGTACCTGCCAAGAAGAATAGGGGGCTGTGGGCTATTGCAAGTCCATCAAACTGTAGAAGAAGAACAGTGAAGTTTGAATGACTGTGTGAATCAAAGTACAGAAAAATTGCTGCAGTCTGTGTAAATGGAGAATATTATAAAAACAACAGAAACAAAGGCAGAATATAAGGAAAAACAGTTGGATGACAGATTAAATGGGTGGAAAACCAAAGCTTTGCATGGACAGCATTTGAAAAACATTGAATGAAATTGTGATAACAACTAGGCATGGGCATGGCTTAAGATGGGAACCATCAAGAAAGAAATGGAAGGTTTAATACTCGCTGCTCAAGAACAAGCACTACAAACCAATGCCATGAAAGTGAAGATACAAAAAACCACTGACAATCCAAACTGTCGACTTTGCAATGACAAAGTTGAAAGTGTTTCAGATTTAATATGTGAGTGCAGCAAAATCATGCAAACTGATTACAAAGCTAGACATGACTGACTTGCTAAATTAATCCACTGGTCATTAAGTAAAAATTACAACTTATCTGTATCTGAAAAGTCATAGGAACCTAAAGTGGAAAAAGTTGTCGAAAATGAGAAGGTGAAGATCTTGTTTGACTTTCGAATACAGACAGATCGTCATTTGGAACACAACACTCCCGATAGCACAGTTGTCGAAAACAGAAGCATACAATTCATTCATATTGCTGTACCAGGAGATGCCAATGTGAAACCCGGAAGTCCAGGGTTTACCACGACGGGGTAGGATGGAGCAGTGGTGATGGGGGGGTGGGTGTCACAAGCCTGGGAGCAGCTATGACACACTGGTGCAGGGGGGTGATGGCGGCGGTGAAGATAAGGTGGTCCTCACACCAGAGCAGGGTGGTGAGTCAGTGCTGCCAGATGTGCAGCCAAAGGAACATGCCGCATCTTACCACAGGGACAGCAGGCCACTTATGTGGCTCGGGAGCAAGGCCCCAGCGGGGGTGGGGGGTGGCATAGCTCATTAGTGGCTACCAGGACTGGGCCTCAGCTACCACACCCCAGTTGTCTTGGGGTGAATTTGACTCTGTGGTGGGAACGATGGTTAAAAGGACACGATGACAATGAGGTCAGCTACTCCACCATACCTGGCAGTCATGGGACCAGGGGGGGGGGGCGAGGCAGCCACCTGGTCAGCAAGGCAATAGGAGCCAAAGCTGAGTAAATCCCATTTTCCAGGCCTGAAGCTTCATCTGGATGCTGCCCCATACAAGGCTCGGGAGGTTCCGCCAATGGGTGGCTCAGAGTGAGGTTCATCCTTACGAACCGGGACAGGGAGACTGGGATTGTCAACTGGAGTGACTAGTAGAGCAGGAGATGGAGTTCCCCAGAGCCAAGCCCTATGACATTTGGGGCCCCAGCCAGGCCATATGGGGTCCCTGACAGCACCCGGGGTCCTGGCCCAGTGGAAGGCCAACCAAAGTCCACCTCAGGGGACTGGATACAAGATAGTGGCTTTTCTCACCGCCCATGGAACCTCCTGCCCTAAAAGCTACCTTCGATGGGTATCCTGAGTGCCTGGCTCTATTCCTAAGCCAGGTGATCAGCCAGCTGGACCAATATGGACACTTGTACCCATCGCAGTGGTTGATGGTGGTGGTGGTGATGGGGGTCTTGGAGGGAGAGGCAGCCGAATGGGTGGCGACCCTGCAAAATGAATATGCTGGTGATTTGGCAGCCATTGGGCTCTTTCTGGAGGCGCTGTGGAGTTGGTTTGAAGATGTGACCAGAGTCCACCAAATGGAGAGGGAGCTTCTCTTGCTGTGACAATGAGGCCGATCTGTGGGGGAATACGGCCGGGACTTCCACAGGGCTGCTGGTAAGGGTTAGGGTTAGTGCCTGAGCACATGTTGGTCCATCATTTTAAGGCAGGTCTGGACCAGAATCTACATCAGGCATGTGCCTATTCTGGCCTACCGCACCAGCTGGCTGAGTGGTACCAGGCAGTGGTGGAACTGGACGCTGAACTGCAAGAGTGTTGACCCAAGGGGGAGTTCAGTACTGGTCCACAGAGTCCGGGGTGTTTGGTGCGGCTCCATGGATGGTTTGGGGAGAGACTGTCTGTCACCAATTGAGTAGTCCCTATTCTGGTGGCAGGGTCCCAGGAAGGGATCACCCGGCTACGACTGAAATGTTTCCGGTGCAGCCATCTGGGCCACCGCATGGCCGAATGCCCAGCCTCCATCCCGCAGGCCAAAGCAGAGCCTCCTCGGCAGAGTCAAGTGAACAAAACCCTGCTGAAGGCACCCAAGAAGTCCAGGGCAGTGAGCCAGGCGGTGGAGGTGCCAACGTCCCTGGCTATGGAAGGGGAGGGGACAGCAGGCGAGTACCAACCTCCCTATGACAGCGATGATAACGGAGATGAGGACCCAATAGTGAGTGAACCCATACAGCCTTTTGTTATCCCCATGACCATAATGGGGCCCCAGTCAGGAAAAAGGGGTAGATATAGGGCACTAATTAATGCAGGGTGTACATGATGTCTGATCAGTCAAGCAGTAGCCACCAGCCTGGGGATACAGGTGAAGGCATTAGCCAAGCCTGTGCGGTTTGAGCAGGTTGATGGTCCCAGCCATGCATGTCACCAAGCTGGTATGGTTGGACCTGGAGTCCGTAATTCTGGGGTTAACCTGGTTGGATAAGTGGGGTCCCACGATATGGTGGGAAAGCAGTTACCATAAATTGAGGATAGGAACAGGCCCTAGGCCTCCTCCCCATGAACAGGCAGTGGGTAGGAAAGAGCAGTCCACTCCAGGCCAATCCCTAGGCCCCGTTTCTTTCCCTCGGGTTTTTCAAGGATTTGGTGGAGGTATTTAGTGAGAAGGAGAGCAACATGTTACCTCCACATCACCCAACTGACTGTGCCATTGAGATCCTCACTGGGGCAAAGCTGCCAAAACCCAAAATGTACTTGATGACACCAAAGGAGATAAAAGAGCTGAGGAAGTACATAGCTAAGAATCAAGCTCAGGGATTTATTCAGCCAAGTCACTCATGGATCGCAGCCCCCATCCTTTTTAAGGAGAAGGATGGGACTTTGTGATTGTGTGTGGAGCATGTGCGTGGAGAATATGTACCCACTTCCCCTTATGAAAGACATGCTGTCCCACCTGGCGAAGGGAAGAATATTTACGAAACTGGACCTATGGGGGGCATATTATAGGGTGAGAATCAAGGAAGGGGATGAATGGAAGACTGTTTTCAACTGTCCATTGGGGAGCTTCCAATTCTGGGTGATGCCCTTTGGCCTGCGGGGGGCTCCTGCTGTATTTATGCAGCTAATCAATGAGGTATTACATGAGCACTTGTATCAAGAGGTGCTCATGTATCTTGATGATATACTTATTTACACTCAGACTATGGCTGAACATGTCCAGCTGGTGAGGCAGGTCTTGAAGAAGCTTTTGGCTGCTAAACTTTAATTTGGACCTTAAATTGTCCAAATGGAACTTCCATCAAACCCGGTTGGATTATCTGGGGTACTGGATATCCAATACTGGAGTGGAGATGGATCCAACCAAAGTTCAGGTAGTTCTAGGTTGGCAGGCACCAATGGCACACAGGCAGTTGCAGAGTTTCTTGGGTTTCACAATTTTTTATCGGCAATTTATCCCTTCATTCGACAAAGTGGCCCTGCCTTTAACCAACCTCCTGAAGACAAAACACATGGAGAAGAAACCCTGATTAGGTCAACCACTTCACTGGATGATGGAACGCCAGTGGGAGTTTGAAACCCTAAAAGCCCTGTTTGCCAAAGAGCCAGTGCTAAAACTTCCAGATCTTGACCAAGCCTTTGTAGTCCAGGTGGACACTAGCTATGTGGCAGTAGCTGCTGTACTTCTTTAGGTGAACAACAGGATACATTACAGCTGTGTGTGTACACATCCCAGAAACTCACCAAAACCGAAAGGTGGTGGGCATTCTTGGAGAAAGATGCTTTCGCAGTCCGGTGGGCCCTCATGACATGGCACCATCTCTTGGAGGGGAGTACAGTGCCATTTGAGGTGTGGACAGACCATAAAAACCTCAAAGCAATCCAGGCCCCATGAGGTCTGTCATCCAAACAGGTGTGGTGGGTGCAGTACTTCCAACATTTTCATTTCATCTTGAAGTACATCCCCGGAGGATAGAACTTCCTGGTGGATGTGTTATCTAGGATGCCACAGTACAACAGTTGCAGGGATGAGGTGGTGCATACCATTATTCCCCTTTCACCACAACAGGCTGCAGGGATCTCCTCCAGACCAGTCGAGAGTGCAGACAAGAGTACAAATTCTCTGCAAACCGAACTGCTAATGGACTCATGGTATTTGGAGCATTGGACCTTGCTTACCCATCAAGATGGAAGGCATGGAAGGGCATAAATTGCATGTGCCCCACTCCCCGAGGCCACAGGTGCTACAGAGGTGCCATGATGTAAAACTGGGCACTTCGGTTTCCTAAAACCCTACATTTGGCCAAAAGACAGTTCTGGTGGCCCAGGATGCCACACAACATAGAGGATTACATTAACAGCTGCCTGGTCTGTGCAACCACAAAACCCCGTATAGGAAAACCACCTGGCCTCCTGAAGTCCATGGCTGACCCAACCCAGCTATGGGAGTAGATAGCCATGGACTTCATTGTGAAACTGCCGGAGAGCAATGGCCATACCATCATATGGACGGTCGTCGATTTATTATCAAATAAGGCCCACTTTGTACTCTGGCCTGGCCTGTCATTGGCACAGGTTGGCCAAACAGTTTCTGTCATATATCTATCACCCCCATGGTGTGCCACGGAGGATCATCTCGGATTGGGGGGTCCAGTTCATGGACAAGTTCTGGTGGGAATTTGTCCGGATGCTGGTAGAATGATACCTTAGGTGCTATGTCACCTACCAACGGTCCAACTGGGCAGATCTCCTGCCGTTTGCCGAGGCGGCATACAATAATGTATGCACCCAGTATTTTATAGCAGTTTGCTAAAACAGGTAAGAAAAGCAACCCACACCCAGTCGAGAGCCCCAGTACCCGAACTTATGGAGGGGGAGGGAGAACCATTATGAGATTGACAGAGTGATAGATTCCCAGGTACAGTGGGGCCAACTGCAGTATCTATTCCAGTGGAAGGGCTATCCCCTCATAGAGGCCACATGGGTGGTGAAGAGGGATATGCAGGCAGACTGACTGATTGCTAGGTTTTATAAGAAGCATCCCTGCAAACCAGGTGGGGAGACAGGGGATCAGGAGTAGTGGTTTATCACTGTGATTACTCAATGATTCTGCTTCCTGTTTTCCAGGTGCAGCCCTGGTAGAGGGGAGCTGCCTGTCAAACCGGGAAGTCGGGTTTGCCACGATGGGGCGGGATGGAGCACTGGTGATGGGAAGGTGTGACAAGCCTGGGAGCAGCAACGATGCACTGGTGCTGGGTGGTGGTTATGGCAGCGACGAAGACACTGAGATAGGCAGGGTGACCATCTGACCATCAGCTGTGCAGGGGAAGGCGGGGCAACATGAGGAGACATGAGGCCGACAATCAGCTGTGCTGGGGAGGGCATGATGGCGTGAGGCAAGCAGCCATTCAGAGCTCAGAGCAGCAAGCTACAGACAGCTGTTCTGGCCCAGGAAATGCTCAGCTGATTACAGGGCGAGGCCAGAGCTAAGTAGCTGAGACGAGGGCGTGGTCTGCTTGGATAAAACATGCTGGGAGGCAGAAGCTCCCAGAACTGACTTTTCACCTCTGCATGGTGTGGTTTTGCAGCTTAAGCTCAGTGTGTGCCCTGTCTGGCTAAATAAAACCAGTTAGCTTGCATGTGTGTGGCATTTTCCTTCCTGGTTCTTCCTGGTCTGGAATTGGGACAGAGTGAGAGCCAGAGTCGAAGAAAAAGAACTGGAAAAAAAATCACGAAATATCATGACCTGGCCATCGAAACTATGCGATTATGGATGAAACATGTAACAGTGATACCCATTGTCATTGGGGCACTTGGTACCATGTCCAAGAATTTTATAAATTACATCAAGAAATTGCAACTTCTTGCAATTACATCAGTGGAACTGCAAAAAACTGCTGCTTGGAACATCATACATTTTAAGAAGATACTTGGTTGATACTTCGGATGCCGGCAGCAACCTGTATCAACCATCAGTGCCAGTCAATAATATTTGTGATACATTTTTAAATGTTTAGTTAACTGAGTTTCATGTTTATTGAATAAAAGAGATAATAATCATCATCATCCCCCACTGAAACACTACCTTGACATGGTTGTGGGGCTTGTGTGCTCTGAGGAAGATGAGAGCTATGC
Source organism: Oxyrhabdium leporinum (assembly GCA_032468155.1). Classification (NCBI taxonomy): domain Eukaryota; kingdom Metazoa; phylum Chordata; class Lepidosauria; order Squamata; family Cyclocoridae; genus Oxyrhabdium; species Oxyrhabdium leporinum. The sequence continues at coordinate 11,100 of JANHFL010009682.1, read as the reverse complement.
CAGAGGTTCAACCATACTGGTCAGGTCTCATCAGAGGAGTCAAAGTGTGTCTCTCCCAGAAGAAATATGGTGAGACGTAAATTTCAGAAAGCTATACTGGCTTGGATGTCGTCCAGGTTAACAAGGTCCACGCTAGACGTTGGAGTTCCTGGATATCTAGTGGAAAATGGGCTACAGGACTCAGCACTGTTGGCTGAGCAACCAGGGCCAGCAGCTGCAGAACTACTGGAAGAAAAGGTGTTCACCTGTCGCAAATATGCAGTGATTGAAAACAAAGTAATAATCTGTTATTACAGAGCAAGCCCAACAAAAAGAGGATATTTGAAAAGAATGCACCAGTTCTGAAAAGAACAACATCCAGAATCAGAAATAACAGAACAGAGACTAGCAGATCAATGTTGATGATTTATAATATGAAATAAAATATTCACAGAAGAAGACTTGCAAGAATTGCAAAGGTTCACCCAGGGCAAAGAAATTAAAGCCTTGCCAGAAGTAATTCAGAATGTAGAGGCAAACGAGGGAAAGTTGGTAGTAGAAGAATCCAAAAGAGATATACAACTGTTTTCATTTAGAAACCAGGCACCCACTCCTCTGCCACAGGAAGAACAAAACCCTGTAACAAAAGAAGTAAAAGAACTGAAACAAAGAATAACTGAGCATCTAGAACAGCACAAAAACATCAGAATAAGGCTGCCTGCATTGAAGCTCATTCCAAAGAAACAGCTAGCACAAGCATTAAAAGATGCAAATACTGCACCAACTCACTGCACAAAACAAACTAACTAATGTACAGCACAGCTGCAGTTATAACTGAATACCTGGGATGCAAAATCAACAGAGAAGAAAAAAACAACAACTAAATAGTGCACCACAAAAATGGAAGATTAGATTGGAAAATAAGATTAGCAAGTTGAGATCAGCTGCAACTAAGCTAGAACAGATGAAAGAAAAGAAGCTGAAGAACAAGAAGACCAAAGAATACCTAATCAAGAAATATCACTTAAGGAAGATCAAGGAAACACTGGAAATAATAAAGCAGCAAGTAACAGCAATAGCCAAGAAGATTAGTAGATACGAAGCTCAAACTGCAAATTATAGGCAGAACCTCCAATTTCAATCCAATGAGAAATGTTTCTATCAATCCATCAATGGAGAAACTGCAGTTTCTGGGTACAAATATGGGATAACCCAAAGAAATACAACAAGGATGCAGCTTGATTAAAAGAGGTGGATAAGAATAAAAAAGAAGTTGAAACGAAACAACTAGTAATAACAGCAGAAATGGTAGAGAAAAGAGCAAAGAAGATCAAGAATTGGTCAGCACCAGGTGAAGATGAACTGCATGGTTTTTGGTTGAAACATCTAACTAGTTTATTCCCACTCACTGCCAAGCAGTTTAAGAACATACTACAAGGAGGTGAAATTGAAGAGTGGTTAACATCTGTCAAAACCTACCTGATAATGAAAGATCCAGCAAAAGGGGCAGCACCAGGCAACTACAGGCCAATTTTCTGCTAACCAACAACTTTCAAATTGTTAACTGGTGTGGTAGCACCAATAGCATCTAGTTGAAAACAATCTCTTTCCACCTGAGCAGAAAGGAAACAGCCCCAATAGCAAAGAAACGAAAGATCAACTCCTAATTAACAAAATGATTTTGGAAAACTGCAAGAGAAGGAAGACCAACCTGAATGTAGCATGGATTGACTACAAAAAGGCATTCGACTCTCTGCCACATGACTGGATAATCAAGTGCCTAGAAATAACAGGAGTCAGCAGAAACATCAAAAGCTTTGTGCAAAGATCGATGGCACAATGGAAGACACAGTTGCAGGTCAACGATAAGAGACTTGGAGAAGTTAATATCAAGAGAGGAATATTTCAAGGAGATTCGCTATCATCACTTCTATTTGTCATTGCATTGTTTCCTCTGTCAACAATACTGAATAACTCAGGCCATAGCTATCAAACATCAAAACACCTGCCAGACTATCCTACCTCCTTTACATGGATGATCTGAAGTTGTATGGAAAAACACTATCTGAAATAGAATCGCTGCTCAACACTGTTCATATATATAGCCAAGATATTGCAATGGAGTTTGGATTGGAGAAATGTGCCACACTCACTATCAAACAAGGAAAAATAGTGAAAACTGAAGGAATCAAGATGCCCCATGAAAATAACATTAAGAGTCTGGATGAAGATGATTACTACAAATACCTGGGCATCTTTCAAGCTGACAACATCAAGTACACTGAAATCCAGAAAAAGATTAGAGGTGAATACATAAAGAGAGTGAACAAGATCTTAAAGTCCAAACTCAATGGAGGAAATACCATCAAGGCAATCAACACCTGGGCAATACCAGTCAGTAGATACACAGCTGGAATAATGAACTGGGCTCAAACAGAATTAAAAGCAATGGATAGGAAGACAAGAAAAATAATGACAATGAATCATGCCCTTCATCCTCACAGCAACATTGACAAACTCTACCTACCAAGGCAAATTGGTGAGTGTGGAATGTTGTAAGTACATCAGATAGTTGAAGAAGAAAAAATGGGTTTTGGAAGAATATCTGAAGGACAATGAAGAAGATGCACTGAAGTTAGTGTGCCAGGAAGGCTTGCTGATTACTGGAGAGACCAAACTGGCCTATAAGAAAGACCAAATGAAGAACAGAATGGAGGCATGGGAAGACAAAGCACTACATTGCCAGAACATTAAAAAAATAGCAGGGAAAGCAGATAATAAAACCTGGTAATGGCTAAGAGCAGGAAAGTTAAAGAAAGAGACCAAGGGATTAATTCTGGCTGCACAAGACCAAGCCTTAAGGACAAACGTATACAAAGCCAGAATTGAGAAGACAGCAACAAACAGTTAAGAGCTGCCTATGCAAGGAAGCTTAAGAAATAATGGACCACAAGCACAGCATGACAAAGTAGCAACAATGGTGCATTGGAAGATCTGCAAGAAATATCACTTTCCTGTAAGCAAGAACTGGTGGGACCATAAAATAGAGAAAGTCATAAAAAATGAAGAAGTTAAATTGCTCTGGGGCTTCAGAATCCAGACAGACAGGCACCTGCCACATAACACCCCAGTTGTCGATAAGAAAGACAAAAAAATCTGGATAGTGGATGCGGCAGTGCCTGGAGACAGCAGAATAGAAAGAAAGAACTGGAAAAGATAACAAAATACAAAGACCTACAAATAGAAATAGAACAATTATGGCAAAGACAAGCAAGGGTAGTACCAATAATAATAGACTCCCTCCCTGGGTGCAGCCCCAAAACAATTGGAGCACGATTGAACACCATAGGCATTGACAAATTTGCCATCAGTCAATTGCAGAAGGCGGCTTTACTTGGAATTGCTTCCATTCTGTGACTATATATGTAACACTGTCAAATATCCAGATTTGCCTAAGGACTCAATAGGTAGACAAAAAAGCCAAACCCAGTCTGAACATTTGGCTGACTGTGCAATGATTAATAATAATGATAATAATGTAATAAAATTTCAGCTTCCTGCAATAAATTACAACTTCCTGCAATAACATCAGTAGAACTGCAAAAAATCTGTGCTACTCAGAACATAATATATTTCAAGAAGATACTTGATCAATATCTAGGATGCTGGCAGCAACACGTATCAACCATCAGTGCCAGTCAATAATATTTGTGATACATTTTTAAATGTTCAGTTGACTGAGTTTCATGTATAATAATAATAATATTCTTTATTTGTATATAATAGTATTCTTCCAACTTCTAATTTCTACTTTTATTATCTAACCATTGGTAAAACAAATCCCAAATTAAAAAAATATTCTGTGTCTTCTTTATCTTTTATCTTTAATGTTAACCTATCCATTTCCACACACTCTTAATATTTTTTTTAATATTTTCATCTGAAGGAGTTTCCTCATTTTTCCAATGTTGTGCAAATACAATTCTCGCTGCCGTCAAAACATGTAGTATTAAATATACATTCCCTTTATTATATTTTTCTGGCAAAATACCTAACAAAAATATTTCTGGCTTTAAATCTATATGTTGCTTTATCATTTTCTCTAGCCACGTATTTTCATCCAAATTTTTTTTTTGCCTTTGGCAAGTCCACCACATATGGTGGTACAATCCCAATATCTGGTTACATTTCCAAAATTTGGCAGACATGTTTTTAAACATCTTTGCTAGCTTTGCTGGTGGCAAATGCCTCCTGTAGAACATTTTATACAGGGTTTCCTTGTACATAGTTGCCATTGTCAATTTATGGTTTCTATCCCAAAGTTTTTGCCATTTATCTAATTCTATAGTATATCCAAAAAAAATTCCCATCATTTCTTTCACTTGTTCATCTTCCATTTTAAGAGTTAATAAATAGCTATATATTTTATTAGCTTTTCATCCACACCTAATAATATCTGATCAGGTATTGTTAGCTCTTTATAGAAACCATATATCTTTACATCTTTTTCATATCTTTATTGTAGTCGCAAGTGTGGCCAACATGCAAAGTCCACCCCTTGATATTGCAATTCCTGTTTAGTTTTAAGTTCCCCTTTCTTATTTAGAATATCTTTATACATTACGATTTTTTCCAACTTTACCACATTTGGATGTATCAGTGCTTCCATCATAGAATTTGCCTTAACTTTTTTCCCATATTAAGAGTAGAACATTCCTTACATAATGTCTTTGAAAGTATTTATGTATTTTATTTTTATCATACCACAGAAAGGCATGCCATCCCAATTGAAGATCATGTCCCTCCAACACTACAATCTTCTATTTCTAAGATTTATCCATTCTTTCACCCAAGTTAGTGCCGAGGCCTGAAAGTAGAGCTCCCAATCCAGCAGTCCAAAGCGCCCATTGTTTTTAGATTCTTGCAACTTTTTCAGTCTTATTTTCGCTCTTTTTTCTTGCCAAACATATTTCAAGATTATTGCGTTTAGCTCCTCAAAATATTTTTTCTTTAGCTTTATAGGAATTGTTTGAACCAAGAACAATAGCTTCAGCAGTACATTCATTTTTGTAGTTGCTAATTTTCTAAATCCACTTTTGTTGTATTAACCTTGTATAATTATCTTCTTTGATTGTTACACATCTAGCTGTTAAATAAATTCCCAAGTATTTTACTTTCTTAACTGAAGGTCTATTTTCTTTGTCAATTCAGTTTTCTGTTTATCTGTAAGATTTTTAACTAGTATTTTCGCTTTTTCTTTATTTATTCTCAGTCCTGCCATTTGTCCTCTATTTTTCCCATTAGCTTAGCGCCAGTTTCTTTTCTTTCTCCTTTTTCAGCTTGTATGCTAACCATCTTCCTGGTTTATTGGCATTTTCAAAAAAGTTTTGTTTTGCTCTTTTAATTTGTTGTGCAAATTCTTCTTTTTCCATTAGGTTCAGCTTATGTTTTATTATTTCCATTTGGTTTTTTAATTTCCCCTTTGGTGGATCTTTTTGTAGTTCTAACTCAAGTTTTTTATGCTCTTCTTTTAATATCTTTTGCTGTTGTCTTTTTTTCCTGTTTTTTTCTCACTACATAGGTTATAGCTAATTCTCTAGTATGTACTTTGGTAGTGTCCCACAGATTTTGTAATGAAGTCTCTTCTTTTTTATTCTCCTTGAAGAAGAATTCCATTTCTTTGACTATTATTTGTATAAATTCTTTATCTTTTAGTGTTGATTGGTTCAATGCTCACCTTGGCCTTTTCCTTTGCCCCTTCCAACTAACTTTTATTGCGTTATGGTTGGCCCATATGTTAGTTTCAATCTCTATCTCCTGCACATTTGTTCTCAGTTCTGGCAACATTCATATCAATTCTAGACCACGATTTGTGCCTATTTGAGTAAAATGTATACTGGTTTTTCCCTGGATTTGTTTCTCTTCATATATCCTGAATACAAGTTTCCTCTATCATTTTAAAGAAAGCCTTTGGTAGAGTCTTCCTTATCTTTTTTCCTGATTTGCTACTTCTGTAGTTCAGTTTTGCATTTACAATTGCATTAGAATCTCCTACCACACAGATATTTTCATATTCCGTATCTATAATCTTCTTATGGAGTTTTTTATAGAATTATTTTTTGGGGTGTATATATTGCTATCAAAAGTATCTGTCTTTGGTTTATCACTACCTCTACCATCAAAATTCTTCCTTCTTCATCTGTATATATCTATTTAGAATTTATTTATTTATTAAGCCACCCCTCTTTTCTTTTGTTATGCTAACAAAGAGTATCATTTCCCAATTTTTGAATATTCCAATAATTTACTGTGCTGTTTTTTAATATGCGTTTCTTATAAGCAAATTATATCTAATTTTATTTTTTGTAATCATGTGTAGATGTTTCTCCTTTTCATGGGGGAATTCAATCCATTTATGTTATTTGAGAACATCTCAATTTCCTCTTCCATCTTCCTTACTTATAAATAGGTCTTATCCTCCTAGTTGTCCTATTTGTCTCTGATCTTTTGCTCTTGCTCCTTCTCGTTCTGCTTTCTCCATTTCACTTTCTTCTTGCTGTATACTCCTCTCCTCTCTTATTGGTTCCTCTCGTCTCTTGCCTTCCATTCCTCCTTGTGCTTCTTGTTCGTCATTTGTACTAAAGTAATTGTCACAAAATCCTGGCACTTTATCTATCTAGTCCAATCTATATCTTTTTCCATCCCAGTTAACTAGTATTCTCTCTGATACTAGCCACCTAAAGTTTACATCTCTTTTAATCAGTTTTGCTGTCAAAAATTGGTATTGCTTCTGTAGCTTACTCTTCTAGGGAACTGTTTCAAGACCACAACTTCTTTCCTTCTGTATTGCAGTGGTTCATCTCTTGCCTTTTTAAGTACTTCATCTGTTGTTTTTTTAAGAAATCTAACATGTACCTCTCTTGGTAGTTTATGTCTCCTCGCATAGCTCATATTTAGTCTAAATCTGTGATGGTGAACCTATGGCACGTGTGAGCCCTCTCTGTGGGCAGGTGAGTCGTTGCCCCAGCTTACCTCTGCCATGCATGCATGCCTCCCACCAGCCAGCTGGTCTTCAGGTCTCTGCCGCACATACACAGGGGGGCACATGTGTGGGGGTGGGGTGCATGTATGGGGAACACATACACGTGTGCAGTGGGTGGGATGCATGCGTGGGGATACACACACATGCACGGGGGCGCATGCACGGGGGCGGGGCGCATGCACAGGGATGGGTGCATATTGCATTTTGGGGATGTGCACGCTTGTGCTTTGGGCACTTGGTGCCAAAATGGTTAGCCATCACTGGTCTAAATATTTCATCTGTCTCTGCATCCATTTCTTGTTTTCCAATGTTTAAAGCATTTGCCAACAACTCTATTATCATTTCTGGGAGGTTTTCCTCTTCTATCTTCTGAAATCTTAAAAAGTCGGCCACCTTTTTCATCTCCAACATTATGATTCTGTCTTCCAGATCTTTATCTGCTTGTGTTAATTTTTGATTTATCTCATGGACTTTTTTCTCAGCTTCTGATTTCTCCTCTATTTTCTGGATTCTTTGTTCATTTTTTGTTATCATCTGCTGAAAATTCCCTAATCTCTCGTCTATGTTATGGATCTGTTCCTTCATTTCCCCCAAATCTCCCTTTATTTCTCCCAAATCAGTGTTCATCTCATTGTGGTTCTTTGCTATGGCCTCCTGAATAGACAGGAGCATCATTTGTATTTCTTTTTGGGATGTATTCATTTTTTCTTGTTGCAATGTAGCATCTATTGTTCTTTGACTTGATGGGTTTGAAGCAGCCAATGTTGGTGGTGTGGAAGCTGCTTTCTTGCCAGTTCTAGTTAAGCTCAGAACACTTGTAATTATCTCTTTTCTCTCTATTCTTATCCTCTAAATATACTCATTCACCGTAACCTCTAATAACAAATCTCTTAGATACAGAAAAGACAGCAATCCCAAATAATTCACCCAGGAATAATGCAAAAATTAATCCAAGGAGTCTGGGCATCAAAGAAAAAGTACAAAATGGGCATCAAAGAAAAAGTACAAAAGTCCAATTCATTCAGTCATAGGGTGTTTCTTCAAAGTCAATAATATTTTATAATCCTTAAAGTCAATCTGTTGGAAAGATAGAAGACTTCTTTGAGATCAGCAATTGTATTCCTGTTGTCTGTCAGTATTTATAATCCAGAAAAGTATTTGTAATTGAAAAGGCCCATCAAATTCCCCAGTACCTCAGTAACAAGATCTGCAAATATTGTTTCACTCTTCTTCTTTCACCTATGACAGTATTCAGTAAAAAGATATTTGTAATCCATGATGGCCCATCAAACACCCAATAACCAATAATCCGAAAAAGAAAAAAACAAAAGAAGCCAAAAAGCCAAAAAAAAAAGTCAATTCACTCAGTTTCCAAATAACTCGTTATAATTTTGCCCAACTTAATAACAAAAAAGGGAAACTCATTCTAAATACATTGATCAATCATACAATCTTGAATAGAGATAATCATGTAATTATATTTTCTAAAGCAAAATAGTTTTCAGCTGTATATTCACATTGCTATATTCACATACTGCATTCAACCATAATGTAATTTGTTTGGTTTAGGCCTAACATTGTACGATTCCAGCTAACCCATTTTAAAAGCACTACTTAAGGAGAAGCAACTTAGTCCCTTATCTCAGCATTGCTATTATTGCTTTACACATTTCCTGCCTATCTTCTTGGCTTTGAAACTCCTGCTGGATTAATACAGTATGAAAGTTCTCAGCAGAATACTGAGTGTCATTTATACTCACCACAGTTTTTCAGAGTCTCGAATTTCTCCTATGGTAATGTTAGAAGGAAAATCCCACAGTAAGGGGCTTCCCACAGTAACTTCCTACTAGCAAAAAGGAGTGTCTCCAAACCTTCTATATGAGTGCAAAGCATTTCTCCTCACTATTCATGCAGGCATTGTTGGAGAGATGTGGTAGTCTATGGTGGGAAAAGAAATCAGGAAAAGTCTGCTGCCCCCTTTTTTTACTAACACATTTGGAAAAGATGCTAACAGATTTATTTTAATTAATGTAGTAAGTTATGCTGATGGAGGTTTGTAATTTGCAGTTGTAGTCTATATGACATATTTTCTAAATATAGGACTTCCAATAACTACTGCATTGAATGGATTTTTTTAAAAAGAAGTTACATTATGATATTCTTTTAAAAAGTTTATTTTCCAGTACCTAGTTTTTTCTGTTTATAACCAAAATAGGAATAATATTTCTCCAGCACCAGTATTCTATTCAGGTAGCTGCTTTCTATCTTGTACAGTATACTTCAAAAGAGATCCACCTATTCAAAACAGATCCACCTATTCAAAACAGATCCAATCTATGGTTGGTGGTAAGGCTGGTCAGTCAGGCTTGGGAAGGCCTGCTCCATTCTGGTTGCTGTGATGTCTCTTTTGGTGACTGGATCCAAATCCAGTTCCTTGGTTCAAATGGAGTCTCTTCTGGAGGCAGCACCTGGGTCAGTGTGATCTGATTTGTGGAGTCGTCTGTGCAGGGCTGAAAGATATGAAACAGGCCCTCCTCCCCCTTTGTAGGTGACTCTCCCAGAAAAGGCATTGTTGGAGGATAAGAGATGGAGAGGTGGAGTGGAGGTGGATAGATGGCTTGCAGGCAGAGGTTTGAAAAAACATTAATGTTAACATTGCAGATGTTAAATAGACAGATAAAACCACTTAAACACATGGAGTAATGCAAAAATGAAACTTTTTGTGTAAATGAACTTAAAACATTCCCTCATAACATTGGGCTGTTCTGAAAGGTACAGAGAGGGAAAGAGGAAAAAAAGTGAACACATTCTCTTCACCCTGTTTTGCTGGTCAAGCAAACTAGGGTGAAGGTATTTTCTTTTTTATTGCTTAACCTTTTTTTTCCCTAACAGAATTCTTGTCCTAGGGATTAGAGACATTTAACAGTTACATTTACTAACACACAAAGACAAGGAAAAGAAAAAAGGAGGAAAACAGAACTCTGTTTTTCGCACTGTGGTCAATCCCACCATAAATATCAGTTAAATAAATTAGGGGAGGCACAAATCTAAATTAGGGAAGACAGAGGGGGAAAAACATCAACACACACACATATATATCCATTTCTTTTTGAGTACCTTTTCTTTAACCACATTGGCTTTCCAGCTTCGTTCCTGAGCAAAGCCCATTCCTTACATATCTCCCTTGCTCGATTTCTCTTCATACCAGCTAGGACAGGCACTAACCTCTTGTCCCACACCTCAAGCAAATCTCCTAGTGGGGATCCAGGTCTGACCCTCGAGCTAAAGTTTCCCGTGTTCCCCTGCCAATGTGGGGTTCAATCAACCTAGCCGAGCTTTTCCTGTTTTGCAGCTTGGCTGCATGCAGCTTGTCTGACTTGTGACTATATCTGCCAGTTGTGGCTATTCCTGCCTCCTGTGGCTTACCTGCCACCGGTGGCTACACTCCCACAGCTTACCTGCTGCGGCCTGCCTTCTGTTCTTGGATCACTGGGGATCCAGGATGCCTTCCCTTGGCAAAGTAAGGGCACCTCCTTGGATTGGGCTTTACTCAGTAACTTCCCAGCTGGTTGCCCAAGTTCAACTCTCTCATTCACTTTTCCCTTCCATTTTCACACAGCCTCTCCCTTTTCCCTAACAGAAGGTCCTGTGCTCTAGCCAATCCCCCATTCTTTCCGGGCTCTGTTGGTAGAACAGATCTTTCTGCGGTTAGGAAAGGCACAGACAGAGCAGGATCTAGCTGTGATTAGGAGAAGGATCCTCTCACTCATACACACAGGCATATAAACATTTCCCTCACTCCATTAAAATTTAGAGGTACTCACCTTCTTTCCAAGCAGCCTGAGCTCAAAATTCAAAACTCCCTTTATTTCCCTTGCTCCATATGAGCAAGATCTGGGGGAACCCACCCACAGACACAATGGGTCTGCTGCCAGCAAGGTGGGGCTTACCCAGGCCAGGTCTGTTGGTCAGGTTAGCTAGGAGTCCCATCTTGGGGTGCCAAACTGTTGGAAGGAAAATCCATCTGGTTCAGTTCCAAGCTGGGAGAAAGATGCTGGAAACAACATGGAGGCTGATTG